>UELU01130230.1:0-22695 GCA_900490025.1 Megastigmus dorsalis
ACTCTACGAACGGATATTCCTCAGCGACGCATTTCACCACGCTTTACTCCTGAACCGTTGATCTATCCCGTACCCCGTACTGCGATGCTGGAGAGATCCTTTTTTATTACTGCATCTAGGTTTATTAACACTATGAAAGAACATCCGGTGCTTTTCGATCTCAATTTTCTTCATCACTTTAAGTCGTTAGTACGTTCTAAATTAACTTCTGATGAGGTCTCACAGTGGCGGCAGAGAGTTTCACAGGACCCAAATTTGGTGCTAAATCCACTTTCACATGATGTGGTTTTACATGCACTATTGAATGCCTAATGATTGTAAATTGAGAGTATCTTGTTAAAGGGTATACTTAACTATAATGTACAACATTTTAAGCTTACCGCATCTTGACTGTATTTTTATGTTTTGTTATCTAAGAGAGTTGTTTATTTTTTGCGCACTATTAACTGTTAACCAAGTACTTATTTTTGTTTTATATTGTTTATATTAATAATTTCTATGTATTTCATATTCAGGGCTGTATGGGGTTGTACCCCGTAGTCTTAATAAATCATTCAATCAATCAATCAATCTTGCTCACGCTTTCGCTGTGCGGCCTAGAGTTTGCTTTGTTGTTATTCGCGCTCACATTCGCGCTTATGTTGCCGCGATTTCGGCATTCCAAGCAGACATAAATATATTTCCTTGTCTGCTTAGGCTTTACAGAGGACCACTCCGGCTAGATTTTATACACTGCATCAGTGCTAAGTCATTCCGTGACTGTCGACGAAAAAATGTGCATGATTTCTTCCGCTCCATTATATTTTATTATTATTATATTAACACTGCCCTCTTGCGGTGAAAAATAATTTCAAGCAGCAGAGCGAGCAAGACAAACACACGTACTTATACACACAATCACGCACCTGCTGCTCGATAGTTGGGCATGCGCAGAAATTC
The DNA here is from genome assembly GCA_900490025.1 of Megastigmus dorsalis. Lineage (NCBI taxonomy): Eukaryota > Metazoa > Arthropoda > Insecta > Hymenoptera > Megastigmidae > Megastigmus > Megastigmus dorsalis. Next base: position 940 of record UELU01130230.1, read on the forward strand.
GCAGGCTCGATGATGTCGCCGAATCTTTCCACGATTGTAGACCCGAAGCAATGAGAAAAAAGCATCAAAACGATGCGAGATCAGCATCCCCAGTGAAGATAACAGTGGAGATGATGGCTTGCATATAGGCGCACTCAAGTAACTTGCAACAAAACGCCCGAAGGCAGGCAGGCAGCAGTAAAAAGCTCGGAAGCAAGAGCGAGGCGAAAAGTGTGTATGCTGGAAACTTACCAGAGAGAGAGAGAGAGAAAGAGAGAGAGAGAGACAGAGACCGAGAGACAGAGAGATAGATAGATAGATAGATATAATGTTTATTTGTACCTTTTTACAAAAATTTAAATACAGTCTCAATATGTATACATTCTTTCTCGCATTTTAATATCACAGTCATGCTTATGTCTAAAGTTTAGTCAAATACAAATTAAAAAATAAAAAATAGTTATATCACAGACAAGTTACAAATACAGTAAAAATTCAGTCTTTAAAATCTATATACAGAATAGTCTACGAACAGGTTACAACAGGTTGCGCGAGCATTCACACCCCATCACTTGCACAACGTCTGTCAATTCTTTCTTTAAATTAGATACGTACTCGAATAATGATACAAAGGATAATAGATTAGGACAGGACGATGTACAGGAATAGGACAAGCTCACATGTCGCTTAACCTATATTTAACAATCTAATCTAGGTTGAGAAGGAATCTCCTCAAAGCAGTCTTAAACCTGCTGAGTGATGGTAGATGACGAATTTCAGCAGGAAGAGTGTTCCATAAATGCGTACCCTGTACTTGGAAGGTGTTGTTTCCCACAGTTGTACGCATTCGAGGAATGGCGAGAGCTTTCATTTCTCCCCTAGCGGTAGCTCTAGGTAGCTCTATACACAGAGAGAGAGAGAGAGAGAGAGTTGGGTGGGAGGGAGGGGATAGATAAATAGATATGAATTTATTTGCAAGTTTCTTACAAAAATTATATAAAAATTAAATAATACAAAATTAAATCAGATAAAATAAAATAAAATAATATAAAATATTGCACACTTATACGTCGGTGATATCACAGTTGCTATTACAGAGTCATAAATACTAGAGAATTATCATAGTACGTCAGTCTTATAATTAATTGTAATATCACAGTGTAAAGCAATTAATGCAAAGCAAATAAATTTAAATATAAAAGCGTCTTAATATCTAACAGTCAAGGAGCTAAAATTAAACACATTCACACTACAAATGTATCATTCACTCCTCTCATTCATCCTTTAAATACACTCATACCAATAAAAAAAAGGTGTATATGGGACGGCACGTAATAAATTAACACATAGATATGTTAATCGAGTTCGAAGAGGTACTGAGGGAAAGAATGTTCCTAACCTCAGCAGGTAATGAATTCCAAAAATACGCACCTTGAACTTGGAAAGATCGCTTTCCAGTCTCAGTGCCCATCGGGGGAGGAGCGAGTTCCTTTGTCACTCGTCTCTTGGGGCCCCTGGGCCCATATCTAGAGAAGAGGCACCGCATATTTAGCTTATTATTAGCTAATTTTGATATTGAGGTATTTATGTTTACGCAATCATAATTACAGTAAAAAAACACACCTCGAAATTTTCTGTATGCATCGCAATTATTTAGTTTGGTATATCCTGCTGAAAACTGTCATATTAAATGCAAGACTTAATTTCTTCTTAATCTCTTCTAGCTTGACCTTGTCGTTGCCTGCTAATATTATATCATCGACATACAGAATTAATAAAACTATTTTTCCATCTTTCCTCCACGTAAATAAACATGGCTCGTTTATGTCCTTTTCGAGTCCTAATCTTAATGCTTCTTCTGAAGAACTGACATTCCATGGTTTTGGGATTATTCTTAGACTATACAAAGCTTTCTGCAATTTGCACACTTTTGTTCTTCTAGTTTCAGTGTCATATTCCAAGCCATCTGGAATTTCCATGTAGATTTCTTCTTCTAGTGTTCCGTTGAGAAATGCAGTTTTGACGTCCATTTGTATTACATCTAAATCATATTTATTTATTACAGTTAACGCTGCTCTAATTACTGCTAGTCTGGATACTGGGGCATTTTAGTGATCCTATTCAAAACCAAGAACCTGTTGTTTATTTTACTTAAGTTTTTTATATTTTCTCCATTTGACGGAATAAGAGTGTGAAACCGGTGGGACAGTAATAAGAATTCTGTTGGTAACAAAAGACTTGTCATCACTACAAAATCTATCATGTTTCGTTGGACAAGAATTGATGGGCATGGGTTTGATACAAAAAGGTTGTCGGTAGTTCAAGGTTGTCGGTAATTACAAGTTAGTTTAAGATTCCTGTATAGAGAGAAGAAGTAAAAGTACTAGTGGGAGCAGAAAGTTCGACTTCCATCTAATGTGTAAAATGCGATGTAACCAACCAAAAAAAGTTCGTGGCAAACTTCGAAGAGATCCGAATCTCAGAAAAAAATTAGCCCCGGAGACAGCAGATTCGTGCTGATATAATCGATGAACTCTATAAATTAATAATTAATAATTAAATAAATGAATTTAAATAGACAATTAATAATTATGTAAAATTATTAAGACAAAAAAATACTTGACTTACTGAATTCATTTCAAAACTTTCTTTAGTTTAAATTGGCCATTAGAAATGGAAGAAATTTTCCAAATAAACAAAGAATTTATGGTATTTAATTGAAAACTCTAGTTTAATGTTATTATACTAATAAAGTTTAGAATGAAAGTAAATGTAAGAGGGAAAATAATAATAATTATTTATTTAAAAAAGCGACAGTAGAATATTAACAATTAAATGTAGAGTATGAGTATTTTATTATTTACTTTTATTATTCAACAATATTGATTGAGGTTTGGGAAAAAAGCATACTTGCCTGATTTATACCTTTTTGGGAAAGGTTTTTTTTTATATAATGAATACTGTTTGGAATGCAAATGGACGGACAGTTGAAATAAAGAGCCAGGCGATTCGTGCATTATATTTTGCTGTATTGATTTATTTGACTTTATACACTAAAGCTTAATTAACTTAGGTCTAAACGTTTTTCAACTATAATTTGGTTTGTACTTATAATGTGTGGCGTGTCGCGAGTATGATTTGTTTTGATCGCGGTTCGTGTGCTTACGCTCTTGACCGCTGCTCACGAGATACTGCCTAAAAGGCAACAACGCGGCAAGAACGAAGCTTACATTTAAGGCCTAATGGCGCGACAGATATTTTCGTGTGTTTGAGTATGTGTGTGATGTAATGTTTGTATATAGTTGTGTTAGTTTAAGGTATAGATCTTGAACAAATACAATAAACTTAAATTTAATTCTGATTTCGTGCAGATTTCATGCTGAAATCATTGCAATTTAGGTTTTATTTCACTTCACATTTACTACAATCTAGTTTTACAACGATTTAGCTCTAAATTCGTTACAATTTAGACTTTCAAGGGGAACCCAATGCGAGTCCGGGAAACCGATTCAGCTGAAACTTTAGAGAATGGCTTCTTGTACCTAAAAATAAAGCTCAGTACCTATAAGTCTTTTAAATGGATCCTAAATTCGAAGATAATGACAGATTAAGCAAAATATATGCAAAAACAGGTGCCGCTTCAAAGGAAGATAACTCAGCATTTAAAATTGCTATCGACTGGTATGAAATAGGAAATGAAAGTAGGAAAAATTTACTGTCATTCTCATTTTTATTTAAGGTGTTAGCTTATTTCATTTAAAAGTTATGGATAATTGAAATTTAAGTACAATTTTACTTTGAAAAATAGTGGGAAAACTAAAATCTATTTCAGATGTAATATTCAGCCTTATTTTCAATCATCCATAACTTTTGAACTAAAAATGACAAGGACTCGCGTAAAAATGAGAATTAACGGAAATTTTTCCTATTTTTATTTGCTTCTTTATACCAGTCAATAGCAATTTTAATTGATAAGTTATCTTGATTTGAATCAGCACATGTTTTTTCGTATGTTTTGCTGAATTTGTCATTATCTTCGAACTTAGGGCCCATTTGACGGATTTATAGGTACTGAGCTACATTTTTAGGTACAAGAAATCATTTTCCAAAGTTTCAGCCAAATCAGTTTCGTGAACACCTTGTTATAATGAGGCAAGTGGTAGTTGTTGCAGCTATGATTTTATACAGATCTTATACTGAAGTCATGACAATATTGTTACGTCCCGAAACGTATATTCATTTCAACATTTCATTCTACATACCGACCTCTGTCGAAACATCTCTTTAACTTTGGCTATACGCAAAAGCACAGAGATCCCATTCTTCAAAGGTCTTTCACACGCCTAAATACCATATTTCTCTCTCGGGTATAATCTCTAATAAACGATCAACGTTTAAACTGTATAAGAGTCTCTGAATCATAAATTCTAACCCAACCTCACGCTAAACAATCGGATACTAAAGTTATCCAATTGAGACGATACCCGAACCACTATATTATAATATTAATATTCGATTATTTTACGTCCTTTCCGGACGTAACATAAGAAATTTGGTGCTAAGTGTGGGGTTATCGCCAGTGAGCGCCAAGGTTAGAATTCGCGTTCGCGTATCGCGGTAATTCACTGAAGGAAGACTATTCAGTCCAAGGGCCAATTATTTCAGAGGATGTCAAGGATCGCCGAATTCTGGTTGCTGATCGTCTTGGTCCTATTGAGGTAAGTGAATTATATATTATCACTATATAATATTATTTAGTCCCTTTTACCGTGGGTACATTTTCGCGAACGGAAAGGTAACTCAATTGAAACTCGCGACTCCGTCATAAATATTGACGTTAAAAATAATTATAGATTTAAATCTATAAAGAATAAACAAGGATTTTCTCTCCCTTAATTATATTTATTATTAAATAAATTTATTTATCAAATGTTTATTTTTATCAATCATCTTGAAACCAATTCAGATGGTGGAGGGAATGTCTGAACTTTGAGAAAACGTGTATGGAAAGTTAATTTTGTTACCTACATGATCCAAAATGGCGTCCAAATTGAAAATTGTTACTAAATATCTTTAGGACGCTTTAATTTATAAACTTTCAACTTTTTGAAAAAAATGCTAAGAAGAACAAGTGGTTAGAATTCTTCAAAGAAAACAAAAGAATTTTTTCATAATTTTTTAGAAAATTTTGAAAAAATCTTTAGTCAAGTTTTTTACAAATTAATACTATTTGAAAAGCATGCACAGATAGAGATATTCATGGTTTTATTTGTCTTTATATCTATGAGCCTGGTGATACCGGTAAAATATTTAAATACAATACATTTTACAATTTATTAAAAAGTCAAAATAAAAATGTTTATACAATAGTATATACTGGAATCTCTGCCAATTTATTACCTACAAGAAAGATTGTTCATAGAGTATTTTGTTGTTTAAGTACACATCAAGCATGTGTTTTTCAATTGTAATTCAATGACGACTGTACATGCTTTTAAATATTCAGGCATCTGGTAGATTCGGTAAGATTCCTACTTTACTGATTTTCGCATTTAACGGAATAAATAGAGATGGAGATTAATTTTTAATAAAACAGTTTCATAAAATTCCATTCACAATTTACACAGATTTTTGCCTTCAGACATTTCCGTAATTGATTGTACTAATTCAGTTAAGGCCTTATTCGAAAGAAAGTATTCTCAAAAAAATAGATATGAAATTTCACAGTTATACAAGCCAATGTCGAATATTTATAAACTATGATGTAAAATGCATGTCTTTCTATAAGAAAAAATTATTCTTATTTGCTATTACTTTTATTCGCGATCCCAACTTAAGCAGGTCCGTTTTCAGAAATAAAGTATTTTCGAAAACATAAGTATGATATTTGACAGCTGTACCAGCAGCTAATTTTTTAAATAAATCTGTTGTAAATTACGGTTTCTTGCAAGGTTTAGTAAGAATTGCGCATCCTTGAAAAGAACTGTTTTCGACAAAATCGAAAAGATTTGAAAATTTACAGTTTTACGAGCATAACGTGAAGGTATAAAAATTGACAGCATTACAGGCTAGTAGTAGCTAAATTTTTAAATCAATTTATAGTTAGTTGATTTCATTTTACTGTTCTGGTTTTGGTTCACTTCACCAAATTTCGTCCATGCTTTTTGTTCTTGTGAATAATCGTATTTGATTGTTGTTTTGCTAATGTTAAGCTCTATTAACAACTTCTTTAAAATAAAGAGTTTCCTAGATCATTCAAGTTTTAGTTTTACCTTAACCCAATTCTTCCCATGCGGCTATTTTATAGTCGATTGGTTTTTTGCCTAAAAAATTGTCGAAAAAAAAAAAATAATAACCAATAGTACTTTTTCGAAGTAAAATTGTCCGCTCTTTACGATTCTGAAGTCAGAATTTTGAAAATTCAATAGGAAAATTTCAAAATGGCGGTTTCAATTTGATGAAAAATCAGAAATACATTATAATAATCGACTATAAAATGGCCGCTTGGAAAGAAATGGGTTAATGACCCGATTTTTCATCGAATATTTCGGAACAATTGAAAAACGGAATTTATTTAAGAGATACTATAAGATGTATTTATAAGGGATATATTGTAAAGAAAAATAGTGAAATATTTTTCATAAATTTCATTTGATTCGAAATACGAGGGTTCTTAATGAGGAACCAAGTTTCGCCGAATTCGTTCTTAATGTAGGGAAGGGAAATTTAAATGACAATAATAATAATTACACTATAATTCCCGACCATTATATAGCTAATGATAATAATCATGTTGAATATATATAGGGTCGCTCAATTGGGAATCATGAATATGATGAAATTAGTTCATTGAATAAAAATAGACTTTGAGGTGATGTGCCAAATGATAATAAGGAAGCAGGAAAAAAGAAAAGGAGTGCTGAAAGAAGAAATAAAAAGAAAGCAAGAAGAATTAAAAAAAAACAATAAAAAAGAAGTAAAAAGAGATGTAGGAAGGAATGATTTTTCAAATGGAAAGAAATGAAAAGAGATGAAAAGAAAGATGCACAGAATGGAAAAAAGAAGAAGAGGATAAAGAAAAAATAAGGGAAGCAAAAAATTACAATGAGACAAGAAATGGAAAGAAGAATTCAGGAGAGAAGAAAAAGAAATAAAAGGAAGAATTGGGAAAATGGAGAGCAAAATACAGGAATTAAGTAGAGAAAGGCAAAAAGAAGAAGTAGCAAAAAATGAATGGGAAAATATGAAAAGAGAATTGGAAGATTGGAGAAGAGGTAAAGAAGATGAAAGAGAAGAGAGAAAAGATACAAGAAACGGAAATCAGAAAACGAGAAAATAGAAGAAGAAAGACTGGAAAGAATCGAAGAAGAATTATAAAAAGAAAGAAAGAGAAATAAAATAGCGGGACTAAAAAAGAAGACAAAGGACAACCATATAGAAATGAGACGGAATGATGTAATAAAGCTAGTAGAGAGATGAAAAGAAAGCGAGGAGAAAATAATAAAATAAATGGAAGGATACAAACAGAAGAGAATCTATAAAAAAAAATCTTTCCAAAAAAGGTATAAAACAGGCAAGTATGATTTTTTACCAAACATCATCAATATTGTTGAACAATAAAAGTAAATAATAGAATACTCTTACACTACCTTTAATTGTTCATATTCTACTGTCACTTACTTAAATAAATAATTATTATTATTATTTTCCCTTATTCATTTACCCTCATTCTAAATTTTCTTTAGTAAAACAACATTAAGCTTGAGTTTTCAATTAAATACAATCAATTCTTTGTTTATTTAGATAATTTTACCATATCTAATACCAATATAAAAATTAATATTGAATAATATTCAACTTCTTTTAGTAAAGTCAAAGTTCCCTTAAAATCCTACCGCTAATGCTATAGTTCGCGTATAGAGTTTGTCTATACAGAAACTATATATATTAAATGTCTGAAAAGAAAAGGCAAGAGGAGGAATGATAATTGCAGTTAAAGAATTAAACTGGAAAATAGAAAAATTAAAATGGAAAGAGGGTGATACAGGAGACGTACTATGTGCATCATTTGAAAAATAAAAAGTTTTCTTTTATGGATTATGATAATGATATACATATGAAGAAAAAAAAAACAGAAACTATGAAATCATGAGTAAGTCGATAGAAGAAGAAAGTGAGCGTCATATAATAATAAAAGACGACTTCAAAACGAGAACGGCAGAGGAGGGAGGAAGATGGAATGAAGAAGACGAAAAGGAAGAAAGAAGCAGCAGGCACAAAATAAAAAATGCAGAGGAAAAAGAAATAATTGAGTGGATATACGAGAATGGATTGGGAATAGTGATTGGAGAGATAGAAGGAGATAAAGAAGTAGATTTCACATATGTACGAGCGAGAGGATTTGTGACATCTGTGCCTCAAGCGTCTTGCAGCAGCTCGCCGCCAGTCCCGCAAGCGCCTGTCAGAAAACTCCGAGAGCACAAGCAGTGTTTTGTTAAAAAGCATGAACGTCGAGAATGCGATGAGTGTTTTGTTGGTGAACACGATAAAAAGCCAGTTTCCGCCCTCTCAAATCGCTCACACATCTACAGACCGTCAAATAGCGAATCTCCAGTACCGTGTGTCTCCAACCTCAGCACTCTCAGCAGCCTTGGGGACTTGTGTTCTGAGCAGCATTTCAGCATTTGAACAACCTATTCTAGTTCAATAAAGTTTAATTATTACTACTTACCTGTGTGCATCTTATTGTATTTCGGGCACAGCGGCGTCCTTCCCGTCTACAGATTACCACGACACGAGTCAACGCGGAAGCAGGCAGTCGACCCAAACAGATTCATGGTAATAGACTACATTCAAAGAATTAAAAAGGAAGGGTCGCTAAAGAAAAGTTTGACAATAAAGGAAATGATAGGATCTGATCACCTACCAATAATAAACGAATGGGGTGAGAAAGAAGAAAAAGAAGAAGAAAAAGAGAAGAGTGAAATAGTAGTATGGGGAAAAAAGACATAGAAAGATATAATGAAAAAATTAAGGGAATATATGAAAAACAGAAATGGGAAGAGATAAAGGAACAAATAGTTAATGGATTGCTAAAGAAGTAAATAGAAAACGAAGAAGATAAAGGAAATAAGTGGTACGATGAAGACTGCAAAAGAACAAGGAAAGAATTGATAGAAACAATAAGAAGGGAAAAAAGAGCGGAAATTAAAAGAGAGGTGTGCGCAAAGAAAAGAATACAAAGAATTTGTAAAGGAAAAGAACGAGGAAGAAAATGAAAAATGGATAGAAAAGGTAGAGAAATACAAAAGCATGAGAGAATTTTGGAAAGGAATCAAAAGAAAAAAAGACCGAAATCTCAAGGAAGATAAGCAAAGAAACGTGGAAAGAACATTTCAGAAAGCAATATGTTAGATGGGAAGAAAGAAGAGAGGAAAGGGTACAAGAGGAAAGAGATAGAAGAGAAAGAACAGATAAAAGAAATGAAGAAGAAAGAAAGAACTGCGAAAAAGAGATGGAAGAAATAATAAAGAAACTAAAAAAGAAAAAAACAACTAGGGAGGACACAATTCCAAACGAGTCATGGATATAAAAAAGCGATGGCATCATGCTGCTTAGAAATAGGGAACGGAGAGACGATACCAGAGGAATGGGAAAGAGGGATAATCGAGCCAATATACAAGAAAGGAGAGAAAGACAAGTCAGAAAACTACATAGGAATAACACTTATTGATACTGGATATAAAATATACGTAGAATGGTTGAGAAATAGAAGCAATATATGTACTATCAGAAATAATAGAAGAAAAAAAAAGGAAAATCATTTGTATGCTTCACAGACCTACGAGCAGCATTCGACAAGGTGAAAAGAACGAAGATACGGAAAAGATTATGGGAGAAAGAAGTAAACGAAAAATTAGTAGGAAGGATTGAAGAAATTTACAGAGGAATGAAGTTGAGAATAGTAATAAATGAAAAAATAATAGACGAGTTCGAAACGATAGAAGGAGTAAGACAAGGGTGCCCTAAGAACTCGGGCCTACACAACGTGGCGATGCCAGATCTAGAATTAGAAATGAAAAAAGTACAAGGAGGAGGATCGAATATTGGAAAAGAAAGAGTATGTGCAATTGCATATGCAGAAGATATAGTGTTACTGGCAGAGGACGAGGAGTCAATGAGAAATATGCTGAAGAAATTCAAAATATACTTACGACAGAAAGGTTTATAGATAAACACGGCCAAAACAAAAATGATATGCTTCAGAATTAAGGGCAGGAGGAAGAAGGGAGAGATACGAATTCAAGATAGATGGAAAGAAAATAGAGATGGCAGAAAACATAACATATTTAAGATACGAAATAAAGCAAAACAACAAAGACAGAGAACATATATAAAAAATAAAAAGTAAGGCAAATGGATACATAGGAAATATATAGAGCATAGGCGAAAAAAAATTAAAAATTGATTAGAAAAGAAGAATGAGGTTATTTAATGTGATGATAAAAGGAATAATACAGATATGCGGATGGAAAATGTAAACAGAAATAGAACGAATATAAAAAAATATATATCAAATTTGTACTAAAATTAGATCGGGAAGCGCCGACATACATATTCATGATGGAAAAAGGAAGAAGAAAGAACATGCAGGATGTGTAACGAAGGAAAAGAAAACATAGAGCATGCATTAGAGAAATGTAGAGTCAGGGGAAATAGGGATAAAATGGATAATACGAATGAAAGTAGGAAGAAAAACGACTGCAACGAGTAGAAATTGTATTAAGAATGATCTTGCTTGTTGCTTGCTTGTCTACTTATACTCTACGAAAAAATTCTACCTGCAGTTTTCAGCAGTCAAAAGCGAAAGAGACGACGCCATTTCTTTTCGACTAATTATCTCGAAACTTTACACTCAATAAAATCGAGTAAACAACCGTGTCCGATGCAAAATTTTACATTCTTTCGTTTGGTGCAAACCATTTTCTCGGGGACTAATCAAATAAAACTTTCAAACGCTGTTTTCACGCGCGCACAACTTCTCGGCGAGAGCATCTGACGCTCAAAAATAAGAGTATTCATTTTACAGTAACAATAGTTTTGCAATATAAAATTGCAAATGATATCAATGATCGATATAAAGCAAAACATATACTACGCTCTTTACGCAGTACGCGCCACGCGGGAGTACGCAGTGAGGGGCCATGCGTGGTGGAGGAATGGGGTTTCAAGAGACTGTTACGCACCGAAATAGTAGCAGCTTGCTGTTAACTTTTTTAAATTTAGTTAAAATACAAAAAATTCGAATATTAAAGCTTAATTACCCAGTTTGTAAACTGTTTTTTAGAGAATTTTTAGGACGCGGCTGGTCTTTGTTAAAAAATTGTGAAATAAACTTATCAAAAACGCGAATCGGGCTATTTATATTAGATCAATCTCACTTTGACTAAAATATCCTTCTGGGATGCATTATTTAAATTTGATTTTTAAATGCAACTTTTCCAAAAGAGCTTTTGATGGTAAATAAATTTTAAATTAAAGCCATATAGTAATATTTGTCTATAACTATGTAAGTTTATAATTTTACTAAACAAATATTCACTTAGCAAAAAGTTTTATATATGAGAATTTTAGAGCTACCTTATATGTGAACTTTAAAGCTATTGATAGAAAATGACTGATACTCAAGTTTCATTTTTATCAATAAGTATTTTTTTACAAGGCATCTATTTTAACCATGCGTATCAAAACTATATTTTAACCATTATAAAATAAGAAACCATGTAGGATGCTTTCTTATAAGAAAACATGATTTTAAGTAAAGCTGTGTAAAAATGGCATACTTATACATGAATCAGAGTTACCCGGTTGAAAATGACCAAATGGAATCCATAAGGATTTCACATGGATTTTATAAGGATTTCTCTCGGATTTCCATCCAGAATTCATACTGAATCCATACAGAGTCTGCACAGAATCCATATGGTAATCCGTCCAAAATAACATCATGGATTCCACATAGAATCTATGCGAAATCCATTTTGATTCCGTATGGAATCTATATTGATTTCTCCTTGAATCCACGTGCATTTCCCAGTGGAATTCCAGGTTATAGATTTTTGGAATCAATTACGAAACTTCAAATTTGAAGTAGATTTAGTGACCATTTTTGGCGTTACCATGCGGATGATAACACTCAAACTGGGGAATTAAGCTTTAATATTCTAATTTTTAACATTTTATTAATTTAATTGTAATACTGAAAATTGGAATATTAAAGCATAATTCCCCAGTTTGAATGTCAGTATCAGCGTGGTAACACCAAAGAAGGTCTCCAGATCTACTTAAAATATGAAGTTTCTTAATCGTTTCCAAAAATCTAGAACCTGGAATTTTTGTTGAAAAATCTTTAAAAATGTTTGTTTTTGTTTAAGGAGTTTCAGGGGTGAAATAAAAACGAAGAGAACTGCGTAAAATAGAAGTATATTGTACTATAGTAGTAGTCTTCCTAAATTTTTTTCAATATTTATTACCGGGCATTTTTTTGAAAAAATAAAGATGGAAATGTGAATTTTTAACAAAGACTCTTATGGGGACGCTTGGTCTTATAGCACATTTTGGTTAAAATTTGTTAAAAAAAAGTGTATAAAAAACGCAGAGATTCTAAAACAGATTTACGGTTGAATAGAAAAATAAATAATTAATACATTTAGACCTTGATCAAAGTTTGTACCGACCATTTCAGGGAGAAGCAGTTGAAAACGTAAACAAAACATCGAGATTGACGGCCGCAAGGGGCCTTGCGCACGGGGCGGGGAGAATCCGCTGTCTTCCCCTCCGGCATAACACCCCTAAAATTTCTTTAAATATTTATCATTCGGTTAATAAATATTTAACTTCCTTTAATAATATTTATACTTGTTTAAAAATGTTTTTAATTCTAGTCGGAATTGTCCACTTTAAACATATTTAAACATAATTGTGTTCTACTAAGGATGTTTGATGAATTTATAAATTACCCAATTTAAATAAATATCTAAATGAAGAAGAGTGAGATAGAGAGAGAAAGGGAGAGAGAGAGAGAGTACAGTACAGTAATATACTTATTGAGACCATGGGGTAGAATCACATGTGGCCTAATGGTATAACAAAAGAGTATACAATTATAGAAATAATAAAAAACAGTAACAATATAGAGTATGTAAAAAAATGAAAACTTAACAAAAACAAAAATTGCTCTCTGTAGTGCTGGTACTTTTGAGTGCGTATATTTTGATACTACTAGAATAAAAAAAATAAAAATGATAAAACGAAATAAAAATGAAAGCAGATAAAAGTTAAAAAGTGAAGTACTGTGTCCCGTTTATACTGCCTATAGAAATTAGAAGTGAAAAAAATGAAAATTAACGAGAAAGGCAGTCTCTTGAGATAGTATACAGGTCGCTAGTGTTGGTGGTGGCATCCGTGATGTTGCTGTGATGGTACAGTCAGTGGTCCCTTAGTCGTCCACCGGAAGGTCCTCAGTCGCTACTCGGTGCATCCAGTCGGCCCGGTCGCGCGCTTGTAGCTGACCGAAGAAATTGTCCTTGAAATGGTGCAGGCGGTCCGGGTCGAACTCCAGAGGCCCTAGCTGGTTAATGAGGTTGGACGCGGTAATAGTGAATGATCGCCGCACGGCCTCTGTCCTAGGAGTGGAGTAGATGAGGACCTTAGGTGGAAAACGGCTGGAGGAGTGCACGCGCACGTCAACATTCATACGCGCGAAGTTGTCTGCCAAGTAGGATGGGTTGCGATACACCAAGATGTTGAACGCCAAGGAGCCTATGAAGTACTCCCGGCATTGGCGGTAGAGAGCCACCCTACGTTAATGTGGTATGGAGTCTTCGAAACGGGATATGGTAGACAGCGCACGCATAATTGAAATGCGGAAAGATGAGGTTCTCAACTAGGTTCTTCTTCATGGGAATAGATAGAGCGTGTTTATAATGTTTAAGAGAACGAAGAGAACAATACACCTGACGCAAAACTTGGTTTACGTGCGGGGCTCAGTTGAGAGTGGAGGTGATCGAGACACCAAGATTCTAAATTTGGGATGCGTACAGTATTGGAACCCCGCAAATAGTGACTTTGGGGATGCGCTCGAGATCCAAGCGAGAAATGAAGGCTTCACTACGCAAGAACATAAGCTTGGTCTTCGCGAGGTTAAAAGAGAGACAGGTATCAGCAGCCCAGATGGCCACGGCCTCCGCGTTGCCAGTAATCGCAGCAATGCCCTCGTACAGTTCGGCAAGGCGTGAACGAGTGATAAACCTGAGTGTCGCTCGGCATATGATTTTTGATATGATAGACGGCAAGTCGTTGATGAACGCGATGAAGAGTAGCGGACAGAGAACACTTCCCTGAGGGACGCCGGCTAAGACCTTAAGTCAGTCGAAAATACGGCCGCCCCCGTCGATCACCGCCTGCAAGCGCTCAAAGAGGTACACATAAAATCACGCGAGGGCATCGTCTGAGCACATAAGACTTGGAAAACTAGAAGAGCTCGAGTACGGTGATCACGCGCTTATCAATGGCGAGGCGCACATCGTCTAAGATCCCGAGAAGTGCCGTCTGAGTGCTGTGGCCCCTACGGAAACCAGCCTTTCGAGCGTCAAGAAAGCAAGACGCCTCGAGATGCCGCGAAAATTGGGCATGTGCCATACGCTCGAGTGCTTTGGAGAGCTCACAGAGCTTAGTAATAGGCCTTGTGTCCGACATGCTCAACATAATAGCCGACTTCACGTAGGGGGAGAGAAGGGCACGCCTCAAAAGGTCCGGATAAACGGCTCTCTCAGCGAGAAATTAAAAAGAGAGTTGAGCAAAGCGGCTACTGCGTCTGCGGCCACGCTAGCGTAGTGCCTGTTTAGGTCAGAGCTAAAAAAATAATTGAATGGAGAGACGAAAGGGGAGCTCGATGCCTCCATTTTTCTCAGTAGTTGCCATTTGGAAGCAGCACTGGGCGTGCTTGCCAAACGGTCGGCATAATGTCTGTTTTTTGCCGTGTCAAGAGCGTTACTGACTTACCTTCGAACCGCTTTGAAGCGCTCGTGCATGAGGTTGCGTATATCGCGCGATACCCATGGTTAGCGGGTGCTGGAAATATTAATTTGGCAAATAAGAGCAGCTTTATCGAAGGTCGCGAGGACAAGCGAAAACCTCGACTCTACTATCCACCCGTGAAGATGTGCGCTCAGAGGGAGCCGAGGTCTCAGGTGTCGGACCCATCGACGCTCGAGCTCTGGATTTCGCAGGGAGTCACTCTCTGATTTCCGCGATAAGTGTGGCAATGAGCGACAAGCCAATCTGGCCGAGAACGTGCTGGATGACTTCTCGGTTCTCGAGATTGACCGTGCGTGGTACGCCGGATAAGAGTATCTCGTAAGTGTCGAGGGTCCGAGGGTCGCGCGTGCCAGCTATGAGGCCAGTCACGACAGTGGCCTCGATTCCGCTTATGCGAGCATCTAATCCCTCGATTTACGAGCCGATACCGTCGACTCGGGTATGGAGCGCCTCGACCGTAACCTGCGTGGCCACTTGGGCCTGATGGACCGTATTCAGGTTAGATTTTACTTGGAGCAGCTCATCTTTAATTGTGCTGATTTCGGTTCTAAATTTAGTCTGGTAGCTCTTGGCCCAGTCCGCAAACCGGCGTGGAGGGCCTTGACTCATCGCGTCTACTGGAGAACCGGCCTCGCCGGGCGAGGAGGCTGTGTGCGGCAAAGAACCAAACGAGCTTAGCGGGCTTTCGCTTCAGTAGAGCTGCTTAGCTACCTGTTCCGTCTAAGGCGAGAAGGGCGATGCTAATCGCTTGTGAGAGCCAGTGTTGGCTGTGGGTGTGGTTTCGACAGTAGTAACAGACGAGTGGGTAGGGCCAGGCACTGGCGCTGTCTCGCTCATATAAGGTGGCTCAGCAGTAAGCATGGTCAGCTGTCCTGCCCTGGCAGTGGTGCAGCACCGTATCGTGTGCGGCGTGGTGAACCACGCTGGATCACAGCACTCCGTGTGAAAGACGCTGCGGCAGTCAATGCATGGATGCCCTGGGCAAGGTGGCACTGCCAATACTGCCATCTGCCGAGAGAATGAAAGTGCGGGATCAAGGTCGCCCGATAAGGTAGCGATTCTCAGAATTCGAAAGAACAGTTGGAGACTTCTCGGAAGAGGGCGAAGGAACTGTTAGCCACTATCACTAGGCGGAGGGCGCATGCGCTTACCATGAATTTGTATTGAAGTGGGCAGCAGGTGGGAAGATTAGCAGCGCCAACCTTGTGGCGAGATGATTTATTGCCAGGTATAGGCAGGACTGCCAATTAACAGTGCAAAATGAGGTGATACTTGCAAAATGCACTAACCTCAAAATTTTGCGGGTCAAGTAGAAATCAATAAAAAAGTGCACTTGCCAAGGCGAAAAATGCCCACCTCCAATACCGTGCGAAGCACGTCCGGTGAACAGGATTATATCCTTTGCTTCGCTGCTGATGAGGTATCACAGGCACTCAGTCCGATGTAAGCCGCACAGAAAATCAGTCGACCATAGCCAAGAAGAGAGAGAAAGAGAGAGAGAGAGAGAGAGAGAGAGATGAAGAGAAAGATAGAGAGAGATAGAGAGATATATAGATATATAGAGAAGTAGACAGAGATAGAGGGATAGGGAGAGAGAGAAAGGGAGACAGATAGAGAGAGATGGAGAGAGATATAGAGAGATAGAGTTTGATTGATTGATTAAAAACTTTATTAAGACTACGGGGTACAACCCCATACAGCCCTGAACATAAATACATCGTAATATAATTATAGAAAGTATAAAATAAAATAACAAAAATTTGTAAACAATTAAGTGTATAAAAAATAATAAAAAAATAATAATAACAATTCGAAAATAAAAGGAAAATAAATAGTGCGCATGTTAATTATAAGCTAAGGACCAGACATTGAGCAAAGTGCGCATAACGGCATCATTTGGCAATGGATTCAGCTCAAGATTCACATCTTGCGAAACTCTCTGACGCCACTGCAAGACTTCATCGGAGGTTAATGTAGAACGCTGTAAGAGCTTAAATTGCTGGAAAAACTTAAGATTAAAAGGTATTTGATAGTCTTTAAGGGTATTAATAAATCTAGACGCTGTTACAAAAAAAGAACGCTCTAGTAACTTAGTACGGGGCACAGAATAAACCAACGGCTCAGGTACAAATCTAGGCGAAATGCGTCGCTGGGGAATACTTGTTCGTAACCTAAAAAGGTCAAACAGATGCTCGGGTTCGCCAGATGACAGTACTGTAAAGGTAAGAGCTGCCAATAACAGCAGACGTCTGTTTTCAACTGTAAGCCACCCTAACGATAAACGATAAGGTTTCACAGGGGTCTGCCACGGAATGTAGCCATGAACAAAACGCACACATGCGTTGAGGAGCCAATGTAGTTTGAGCTTCTGCTCCTGCGTCAAATCATTGAAAACTACACAGGCGTAGTCGAAATGCGGAAAGACTAATGTTTCGACAAGTTGCGTTTTGAGACCACGAGAAAGCGCATGACGATGATAACGCAAAGAGTAGAGTGCTCCATGGACTCGGCTAGAAATCAGACTGATTTGCTTATCCCAGTCCAGAGTCCCAGAAAGTCGACACCCAAGATCAAGAACATCATTGGAATAATCGATGGATACACCGTCTATAGTCATGATTGGAAGAGCACCAAAATCGATGTTAGAAATGAATGGTCGACTTCCCAACACAATGAGCTTCGTTTTATCCGGATTAAATTTGATTTTGATCCGCTTGGCCCGCTCGAAAACATGTATTGCATCTGCATTAAGTTTCAGAATATGATCAGCTAGGTTAGATGGATGACAATGCAGATAAATTCGTGTATCGTCTGCATAAATATCATGTTTCGAGTAAGCAAGAACGTTGGGCAGGTCATTAATGAAAGTGGCAAAAAGCAAAGGACCAAGCACACTACCTTGCGGTACTCCAGTGTAAATATCAATGGGTTCAGATGATGACCCATTCTCACCTCTAACCGCTTGAGTACGACCTGATAAATAACTCGCAAACCACTTATTAATTCTAGATGAACAGTTAAGCGCACGAAGTTTGTGTAGGAGCAGCTTGTGAGAAACCGATTCAAACCCCTTTGAAAAATCAAACAGAACAAAGGCAGTCACCATGTGATCATCCACCGCAAGTCGAAAATCCTCCGTAAAACCGAGCAGAGCAGTCTGGGTTTAATCACGAGGCCTAAAACCTGACTGTCTCCTGTAAAGCAATTAATGTTTTAGTAAATAATTTAAAAATTGATCGTGAATTACGCGCTCAAAAAGTTTTGACAATTCCGACAGTAAGGCTATCGGACGCGTATCAGAAGGTGAATTTGTAGGGTGTGTCTTAGAGAGAGGTACAATAGAAGCAAACTTCCAGATGTCTGGGAAAATACCTTGCTCTATCGATTTGTTAAAAAGCTCAATTAAATAAGGTCGAAGCACTGGGTAAGATATTTTGAGCATGTGCGTGGATAAGAGATCAGGACCAGTACAATTTTTGGTGGCCTTACTAAGAGCATGATCTATTTCCTGCCCAGAAATAGGTATAAATTCAAATAAACTCGGAATTGAATTAAGCAAAGGGTAGGTTTAAAATTTGAGTGACATCCGATGATTGAAGTGGCGGAGACATACGCGAAACAGCGACAAAATGAGCGTTTAAGGCATCTGGTGAGAAATATTTCAGTGGTGATGGCGTCTTGGACACTGCTACGCCAATATTTCTGAGCTAGGTCCACAGAGATTTGGGATCAACGGAAGAGTCTAACATGGAGGAGATGTATTGATTTTTCGCTGTGCCAATACTATTTCTAACACGAGCTGTTAAATTAACAAAAAGTAGTTTCTCCGAAGCTCTCCCCGTAATCCGGCCTCTACGATAAGCCGCATCTCTAGCCGCCATGAGTTGACGAATATCAGTAGAAACCCATTTTAAGCAGGTCGTTTGTCAGGGTACGTGTCATAACAGAGACAGTTAGCGCTCCTGGCCGGGATTGCAATGTATCAGGTATAGGCACATAATAAGGCTCAGAATAAGGCTCAGCCGAGAAGTCTGAACACAGTTTGAACTTAAGGTCATCATGAACAACAGTAATATCTAGGTTTTTAAGGTTCCGAAAAGAGATAGACTTCGGTTTAGGCACAAGAGACGGAAGATCGTATTCAAGTGAAATCAGGTCATGTCCAGCTGCAAAAGGTGCATCAGTTTTTGAGTATGCACGGACTAGTTTGGTTGATGGTACAATAAATAAGTCCAGCCAGGTGTCACTTTGTGTAACGTCTCTGTGAAAAACATGACGAGTTGGTTCAGATAATACAAGCTCAAGGCTATGCTCAAGCAGAAGATTCGAGAAAAAATGAGAGTCAAGGTGCCTCATATGCATTGGAAAGTTAAAATCACCCGTGATTATATGGTCGGAATACTTCGGTAATAAATCACTAAGGGTGTGAAATAGGACAATAGGGTACATTCCATGAGGACGTCGATAAACAACAACAACTAAAATTTTAATAGAATCATACCCTATTTCAACCATCATGTATTTAGAACTATTATCAAATTGTTGATTAGAACTACAAAGCAATTTGGATTTGCAACAATCACGAACATAGAGTGCGACGCCACCGCACTGCTTGCCAATTCGATCCTGACGCAGTAAGTCATAACCTGGAAGTTTAAAGGGCGCGCTGGATACAGCAGAGGAAAGAAAAGTGTCAGTAAGAATGATCGCATCATACATAGGTCTCTCTGCGAGAAAAAATTCAAGATCATTAAGCGCTCTCTCGATTTTAGAGTTCTCGGCTGAGCAACTATTCCTCAATCGCTGTGAGAGCGAGCTACAAGGTCTTTTAAAGCATCAGCAGAATGAATTGGTATTAAAGAAGTTGTAGCATCAGGGCTCAAACAAACAACCAGATTTCGAACTACAGGACGCAAATAGTTAAGTGTCTTAGATTTCTGAGATGCTAAACGAAGTAAATCATATATTGGACGAGGCCAAATAGCTGACATAAAAATCTGCCGGCTTCCACCTTCTTCAAATATTATCTGATATGTTTTATCTTTCAGTAAACGCGTCTGAGAGATGATGCTGTTGCGTACGGTCGGTGAAATCGCCTTAACTATAATCGCGATAGAGTCAGCATCCGCCAATATATTGATACTATTTTGTTCAGAAAGTCGCGCTACTGGTACAGCGCGAATAGCAGAGACAAAATTAAGGTTGCTCTGATTCCGAGTGGCATTAAAAACTTTTTCAACGGCCAACAAGGGATTCGTCAAATAACTTTTCGGAATTCCAGCAATTCGGATTTCACACGAATCAGTGAGCAAGCTAGTATTAACAAAATCAACAACCTTAGCATGCGAGTCTGCTGATTCGCTCCTCATGGTACTCTGTGATGCCTCTAAATTATCAAGTCGGAATGACAACTCACCTAATTTTGACGCAATAGAATCCACAAAAGGGTCAAACTTGGTTCTCCCCCAAGCCGCAAACCACGGTGGCATTTTAACCGCCATAGTTGTCAAGACGTTCAGAGACTGGTCACTTTCACTAAGGCAATTAATTTTGCAAGGTTGTGTTATAGTTGGCGAAGGAGGAGATAGAGCAAGAGATAGACGTTTTCTGTTATGGATAATGACAGCAGTTGATGAGAGCGGGGTAGAGGTATGTGGAACAATATCTAATGTTGATTTTGAGGCAAGTAATGATGTTGTGGATAAAGTAGAACCTACACTAGTCGTACACAGAGTGTGTTCTGAGACAAGCGGCGAGTATGCTCCACGACAAGTTGCGCAGTATGAAATACTTTTCCGCACAATTTACACTTTTTATACGATTTGAATCAAATCTTAATAGGTTTCACACATGCAGGACACACACGCTCACTCATACCCCGTGTAATCGCAACTCACGTAGCACCATTTACCGCGGAAATAGCATAATTAGTACCTATATGTACAATATACATGTACAACACACAACAATAATGTCTCTACAAAGTCTCGCTGACTTAGCGCAAGTAGATACGCATCATCGCTTTAAACACCAATATACATCATAAATTCTCACACACATACATATATACATATATATATATACACTTTATAAGATACTACTAAACTTTTAAATCACACAAAATATATATATGAGGCGTTTCACGTCAACTCTCTAAGCACGGCGCGCGAGCGACAAAGCACGCTGTGTTCAACTCGTGTTTAAACTACCTAAATGAACTCAACAAAAATATGTAAAACATAGATTTTGTGTATTTTTTTCTCAGCTTTCCAATGGTGTAAGTATTTTTTCCGAAATTTTTTATTTTCACCTTTAAAAAATATAAAATATGTTATAATTCGAAAAGTGTATTTTTAATATTTTTTTTAATACTTTTAACCGAAAGCTGAGGAAATTTTACATAGAAATCAATATTTTGCACAGAGTGCAAATAATATTTACTATAAGATATACAACGCGAAAAAGAAGACGTACCGCCGCTCCGGCGCGCCCGGCCCGCCTGACACCGCACGATACTCCGTACATATGCACATAGTTTAAATATTACTCGCTAGGTGGATTATACTTCAAAATCATTGTTCTGCATTAAAATTGTCTCAGTTAGTTTATATTAATGCAAAGATTTTTCTGTGTATTGACTTTAAGAATTTTATAAAAATCTTTATATCGTCATCAACC
>UELU01130234.1:0-16014 GCA_900490025.1 Megastigmus dorsalis
GGGGGGGGGGGGGGGGGAGGCGAAAGAGAGGAAGGATTTGGAGGAAACGCAAGTGGAGCGCGAACTGCTGAGGATCAGGCCGACTCCGTTGTCGACGACGACGATCGTGACGCTACATTCAGATTTTTGCCGATGCGAGAGACGGAGAACCCGCGAGCGTCCCGTTTTCTTTTTTTTTTTGTTTTCCAAGTGGACTCGCCTCTTTTTCTGCCGTGGCTCTTTGCGATTTTTCTATGCGGTTAGAGCGAGAAGTTTGGTTAGTCGATGCTGCGGTCTATAAACGTTTTTAAATGTGCTCGTACAATTTTTGTATTCTGTATCGGAGTTGGATGTTGGAGGTAAACGGTATTGCTTTATTGCGGCGAACCGATTGTAACTTGTCTTGTGTGCAAGTATGAGCTGTGCGCAATTGCGGGAATTCGTTGTTTTTTTTTTTATATATTGCAAAAGCGAAAAGGGGGATGAATCTGTTTCCGTATTCGAGAAATGTTTGCAAATGACGGTGCGAGAATTTAAAATTTCACATATATATGTAAATTAATTTGAATCGGTGCGCTATAAGAAATTGCGACGCGTGATTTTTCGTAAGCCGGTGAGTGCCATTCGAGGCACGTGCTGCTGCACAGCCTATTTAACATAAATCATTCGATCAAAAGGACATACTGTCAACTCGTACAAAAATTACGAATTTTTTTAATCCGTTCTTTTATGTCTGTATGAACAATTTTAATAAAATAGATATTATACATTTTTATTATACATTTTTATAGTAATTTTTTTCGTTCAAAGTTCGGATTGAGGTACAAGTGTACCGTAAAAACTGTTGCAAATTGTGATTTATCTCAAAAGCTTGATGTAGAGTGAGCCATTTTTTTATACGTATACACGTAGATATTATAATGTACTTGTTTATGATACTTGTATGTACGAATTCCTCGAAGAGAAATGAAAAAGCTGAAATGAAAAATAGGAGCTACAGTATGAAATAATAAAAAGGGATCAAGCGAGGAGATCACGTATTTACAATGTGTTCTGTATTTCCATATTCTCATTGCTATGTTTAATCTTTAATCTTCCAAGAAATGGGAGCCGTTTAAAATATCAAGCGTTATAATGTTGACGTAGCAACAAAATAATAAACGTGAAAAGTTGCATACAAGTATTAATATTTTATATAATAGTGTACCTAAACTCTAATAACGGAAGCTAGGATCCCTACACTAGTCCTCATTAGAATTTTAACGTATATAACTTATACTGTCACTTAGGGTATACAAAGACATTAAAATAAAAAAAAATAGTCCCTTTACTTGAAGGGAAATGTTTTAAAAAAGGATTTTTCCATGTACTTAATACATGTAAGTAGAAATACACGAGTATAGAAAGACTGATTTTCGATCAATTTTTTTTTAAATTTCCCGTCACGTAAGGAAATAAAGATCTTTTCTAAACATAATATTTTTTTATACTTATCGACGTGATACAGGTTTAATGCTTTTCATCTAACGAATACATTTTCTTCTGGAAAAACCTAAACTAAAAAATAAATAAAGACTTCGGCTAAGAGGAGTACATAAAACAAGTTTACGCGTCGATACGCACTTTCTTCTCGTTAAATATTTGTTCTATTATTGTGAATTCCGCTGAATAAATCTTTGCTATTATTATTCCGAGTCGATATTAAAGGCAATACACAAGTTTATCGCGCAAAATATAAATGCAAAGGCAGGAAAAGAACAAAAGCACCAGTTTCGAATCACGGTTTTGGCCAAAAGCGAAGCTTATAGAATATCGATACGTTTGATGTGTCTTAGAACAGAAAAAAAGCTATGAGAAGCTTAGAGAATTTCGCTGTCCGTCAGCAATGCTTCTAGATCTAATCCTATTTCACCAATTACGTGCCCATTCACCGTCGAGTTATCTAAATTGATTGCGGTAGTAATTGCATTTTCCTTTCTCTCTCCTACCTTCTGCTCTAAATTTGTATACATATATACGCCCTCGCTCACGCATACGTACAAGTGCAATACATGTATATATTCGCATACGTACGCGTATTGTATGTGTGAGTTCGTGTATATATACCATATGCACCTGACCCTTTGTCTCGCCTTTGACTGCGGCTTGGCGCACGATTACGTAGCAAACATCCAAGTAGAAGGACAAAGCATAACGCTTCTGTTCCGCGTGGCGCGCTTCGCCCTATGCTAATCTCAATAATTCTCGTCTGGCCGGATCTCGAATTTCATTATGAGAGCCGGGGCCTATTATTTACCGCTGGGTGAAATTTTGTAATCGTTTAGGGATTTCTAGATACACGTATTGTTGCGAGTGGCCATCCTATTACGTGCTTTTTATCGAGAGAAACCTGTCTACTGGTTTTTCTCTATAATATTGTTGAAACTGCCGTGATCTCGGAGAAAAAAATGCTCGAAAAAAGGGGGGAGAAAATATCGTTTGGAAAGTATGCAGGATAAGGTGTCGGTACAGTCAACTCGATATCTGATGTAAAACGCGGAATTGCAAAAAAAAAAAAATTGTAAAAAGGTTTTTTCAATCTGAAAATTCCACGCGGAACATGTTTTTAATACTTTATGAAAAATTCGTTTTAACCTAAAAATAATTTGAAGAAGTGTAATATAATGCGGATATGCAATAAATATAATAAATAAGATTTTCGTCCACATGCATAGCGAATTTAGTTTATTGACTACGTACATGAACGAAAAATTACGAAACTATTAATAAAAGGATTAATTCAACGTTTTATCGGCTTCCAAATAATTGAGGATTGTTAATGCATAAATATATATATATATATTATAATTGTTGAAACTCGCAT
The DNA here is from genome assembly GCA_900490025.1 of Megastigmus dorsalis. Taxonomy (NCBI): domain Eukaryota; kingdom Metazoa; phylum Arthropoda; class Insecta; order Hymenoptera; family Megastigmidae; genus Megastigmus; species Megastigmus dorsalis. The sequence continues at coordinate 2,843 of UELU01130234.1, forward strand.
ATAATACCGAAAATGTTGATGAATTATTTACATTAACTTTAGCGCGCTAATAATTTTCAACACACTTATTATTTGATAACAACGTTATTGCGTTTACGATATAATGGAAAATAAAAATGTAAAACTAAAATATCATTTCGAGTGATGACGCGGAGTGTGACGCACCGGCAATATCGACAGGGACAACTTTACAATGCTTTCACGCAAATGCCTTTGTTCTCTCAGAAAATTACTCAACAACTACGCTAAAACAGCCGGGCCGATGTTTACGATCGCAATACCTCGTCAACGATGTTTTAGCATTTCGCGTACACGCGTGTTTTATTCTACTCAAATCCTTTGGGTAACGTTTCAATAAAAACCGAACGACCATTTTCACCTACATGCGCGTTCTGTTTTAGCTACAAAATAACGCAAACAAACAAACAAAAATACCCAGATATACAAGGCACGCGACAAAATATCGAATTCCTCCTCTCTTCTCCGTATAATTAACATTGTTCCCTACACTTGTTGGCTATAACTTACGAACAGCGGCTTTATTGCAAGGAAAATTAAAAGTAAAAAGCTTCGCGAACACCAAAAGATTGCTCGCGTGCATTGCTTTTTTTTTCGCTGTTGCGGACCAAAAAAAAAAGTAATAGTGGCCGAAAACCCACAAAAATCTATACGTGTATATGAAAAGAGAAATTAAACGTGTGTCCAGAGCGCGAAATCCATCTGCAAAATTAAAATCAGACCCACGGTGCAAGTTGCTTCACATATATAAAAGAGGTCAAAGGTAAAATGCGGACAAAAAGCAGAATTTTTCAAATAATAATAAAATGGGGGAAAAGGAGATGAAATGTAATAGGGGATTCCCGTATTATGTGGCTTTGCTTATTTACGTTTTGCGTTTAACGCAACACTTTTACGATAAAAATCATCGCGTCGAATGCGATAACAAATGTATTTTTAACGTAATAATTGCTTCGGAGCTACTCGCTTTTTTGCGAATACGATCGCTCGAGTGTTATTTCAATTTTTTGAATATCTCTTTAACCACTGCGGAATAGACTCGTGAATAACACGGAGTACTAAATTTCCGTTGCATTATCGTTGCGGAAGCCTGCTTTAAATTACCAGTAAATTACGTTAGATTCTGTCTTCTAATCTCTATTTATTACATAGAAACCCATAGGATAGTATGAACTCTTCATCTCGACAACAGTTCCTAATGTATATTACAAGTTTAAAACTCTAAATTCAGAATATTTTCGACTTAATTAAACCAGCCATGTATTTTTAATACGTTGAATTAAAAAAAAATAAAAATATACTAAGAAAGAAAAGTTTAAAAATTCAAAGTTTTTTCTTCAAGGGGACGTGCTATAAAATTAAAGACTAATTTTTGGAAAAAAACTCTGTGTCACCATCTTGGCAATGACATAAACATTATCTGGGTCCAGTTTCATGAAATCCCCTCCACAGTTCACAGAGATTTTTGTCGTCGAAAATTTCATTCGTAACATTTACAGCGATTTACAGCGATTTCGAGGAAAAAAATCTCTGAGAATTGTAGATGGAATTTCATGAAACTGGTTTTTTCCAAAATTTAATCTCTATCATTATATATCTCGTTAAATGAATAAATCGGTACGGTAGGAATTTACTTTAAAAGTACATAATACGTTGAAAGTAATTAAATATAATTCTATGATTTAAAATAAGTAGAATATTTTTTTTTCTTTCAAGAAGAATGCGTACTAAAAATGGATAAAAAGAAGAAGTCAAATATTTTTGTAATAAAAAGGAAGACTTTTAAAACGGAAAAGTGAAAAAAGATATAGTGAATTAAGCTCAATGTCTTACAATTCTCGCGGCATTATCTACAGTAATATTATAGCCTTCAATGGCTAAAAAAGATTTATTTTTAAAATTATTTCTAGCCTGAAAAGGACTGCAAGTATTTCACACATCTTCCCAAAAATGCCTTTTTTACTAAACACACGTTGATCAAATATCCAATAGCTATCCAGAAGCTAGAATGCCACGCCATATTATATCCCAACCTTTTCCGATAAACCTCCACTTGTAAGAAATAATAATAAAACAAAATGTTGTTATTGTCTGTTTCAGTGACGTGCCTGGAGCCGGACTTCCAGAAAGCGATGGATAACGTAACGGTGCCGAAGGGTCGCGACGCTACGTTCACGTGCGTGGTTAACAACCTCGGTGGATACCGGGTGAGTCCTTCCTCCTCCGCGAGCGGAGATCACGGTGGTGCCAATCCTCGGGTAACTATCCACATAACATGATCTAACGTGACCGCCTGCTGTAATGGATCTTGTCGAAACAACTAATAATAATCGACTCTGCCGCACTATATCTCACTGCACTCTTATATTGCGAGCATCTCACGATATGCCTGCACCAACAAGCACTCCTCTCTATCTCTACTACTACCTCACCTGTATTATCTGAATCTTTGCCTACATCTCTGACTCTTCACACTCTATCTATCTCTGCCTATTATCTGTCACTCTCACTATTGCTGCAGCTCTCACGCACTATGTATTACTTCTCACTGGCTCTACTTCACCCACTGCATATTGAGAATCACGTGTATTATAATTACCTGTACAAGTATAATTGCTCTGCACTGATCGAAATCTATTATCTGACATCCCAGACCCAGACCCAGACACACCCCCCCCCCCTGCCTACGCTATCATCTGCATCAACCTTCGTAACGTTCATGAATTGTAAGGCTTTCAAAACCTGGCAAATATTTGCCAATGCGATCCCCACAGATCCGCTTGGTGCACTCGTCTTCGCTTAATCTTCATTAATTGATTGCCTGACTATCATAATTTAGCCGAGAATGTGTGGGTCAGCTCTGCCGATGAATTCGTTTCTCCTGCTGCGGAGAGTTTTTATTTCAGTATAAGAAAAAAGTGTGGAGAAGACTAATATTTGTTTAAAGGACAGGACTTGGTTCTATTTACATTCAATTTAAATATCTATATTCATAGATCTGGCACTACAACAAACTTAATGCATATGCATGATAGAGGCTATTCTTGATAAGTCGCTTTAGATATTGCAATTCACGTACAGATATATAATCAAATAAAGCAAACAGAATTATAGATTTATCAAAGATTTAATGTAGTATCTTTAGGGATACTCAAAAAGAATAGAATCCAATCTTAGATTTCTTTAGAGCTTTAAGCTCATTTCTTCTGCCTGCCATTTATTCAATTTATATTTTGATTAGCTTTTGAAATGCATATTATTTTTAATAAAAGAGAAATACCAAGCATGGAGTATAAAAAGTTATGTTACTCATTTTACTGACTATTTTTTACCGATCTATTATACAATGCGCCATTTATCCTCCACTTGAAAGCTCGTTATATTCCACTAATGGAATAAAGTGGGCTTTTTAAGATGTTTTGTTTTTCTCTTTCTTCGAAATAAATGCTTACACTAAACTTTGGAAATTAAAATACGTCGTCTTTTTAGTAAACCTTTACTTTGTTACAGTAATTCAATATCTTTTAATGCAAAAATAATCAATATTCAAACGAAAAGAATCTACCGTGGTATATCCTTCTGTTATGTTCAAATTTTTTAAAGTTGGCTAATTAAATGATCGAAGTTTCATTAATTCTTAAAACTTTATTTCATTTTGAGCTTTCTGAAACTGAATAATAATCTTGCCGATTTTCTTTATTGTTTACTTGGTATTGAGTTAAAAGGATGTGCTATGATCAAATAGATTCCTACATTACTGGTTCTTGCATTTAAAGAGATATACAAAGATAAAGATTCATTTTTGGAAATAATTCTTTGTCAATACTTCAATAATAATATAAACATTACGCGGTTTTAGTTTCATGAAATTTTATCCACAATTGACAAAGATTTTTGACTTAGAAAATTTAGTTCGTAATTCACATCGATATTTATCTCCGAAATCTTCAAAGACAAACATATCTGTGAATTGTAGATGGAATTCCAAAACCGGAACCACCTAATGTGTACATCATTACCGATATGGTGACAGAGTTTTTTTTTTTTTAAATTAGTCTCTATCTTTATATATTTTGTTAAATGCAAAAACCGGTAAGGTAGGAATCTTTCCGGCTATAACACATCCCCTAAAAGCTAAAAGATTAATCTCAAACATTTGTCAAACGTAACAATTCGAAAAAAAAACGAAGTATCGCGCTAATCTTCACTTAATGCATAGCACAACAAAAATACTTTTGTGTCCTAATTATAATAACAGTTCATTTTACTTTTTTAAGACCAGGCAAAGTTTAAGTCCTGTACTCTAAATTTCACATGATGAAAATAGTGCAAACCTTTGCTTGAGAACGAAATATATGTTTAAATAAAAATCCATTAATTATACAATTAGACTTTTGCGCTTTCGCAAGAAAATTGTCCAGAACAAGAAAATGTTTCGCAATAGATGTATGGAAAATTACGGGGAAATGAATTCACGACTGGCGTTTGGCACACATTCCTCGTTCATAGACATATTTCATGAACCCCCACCTTGGCAAAAACCCTCTGAACTCCCTCTAGAAAATTCTTCGAGATGCAAAGAACATTCTTTTACAACAGAAGAATACCTATTTCATTAACATCTGCTTCGTAAGCTAGTGGGCCTGACTGGTGTCTCCATCCAGTAAACAAAATCCAGAAAACAAATGCCCCAAACCCCTTTTTCGCAAAAAAAAACTGATCGCATCAATCGGGCCAATAAGCGATGACTGAAAAGCACTTTGAGTTGAATGAAACTTGCACCGTGGAATTTTGTAGCGTGACCTGGTCGTGTGACTTATTATTTTTCTGCATGCTGGCACCCCAACTTGTTTTTATTTTGCGTACTTTTGGAAAGAAAAAAAAAAAGATACAGTAAATGAGAGAAAAAAAAGAAACCTAAACGCAGGCGCAAGGCAATTTTGGCTAATATGAAATTGATGCTGTAACTGTCCATTGGCAGGTATCATAATATGCAAACGCTGTTGCGAGCGGCTTTAATATATCCTCTCCAGTCCGCTTTGTTGCTCTTTTCTTTTTGTTTTGTCATAATGCAAAAAAACCGACAAAATTGCGTTTTACTTTTCTGTTTTGCTGAAAAAAAGTCACGTTGAGCATAAAGTTCGATCGTGTTTTTTTTTGTTGTTGGAGATGTTACAATCACGATTTTTAGTTCATGTCACTCTTTTCTCCCGCGCTGCGCAATCGCATAAAATACATTGTATACATGCAGCAGCGCCGTGTGGTGTCGTTACATCACCTGTTGTGGTGACTTGAGATGATTATGTGGATTACCAAAAAGAATATGGGGTATGACAGTTTATTATCACGTTATACTGTTTGCAGAAAGAAATAATAATAACAAACGATGAAACCTATGTGTTTTCTTTTACTTTTAGTAGTAGTTGAGTTTTCGACAGACTTTTGTTTCGATGATTTTATTTCTTTTGTCGTCTATATACGAGAAGCTACGACGCTAAAGCGAACTTTTAGTCAAACCAGCTTCTTTTCGAGCCATAAGAGCATAAGCAAACAAATGAGAAAATTTTCGCGCAGTTATATTTTGTCGGGAAACAAAGAGAATTGAAAGCACGTGTTGCCTGACGTTTTTGCGCGTGGATATATATATCTATATATATCGATATTTTTACATATATTAACGTGCATCGAGTGCACTATCAAGTGATCGCTTCGTTCGTATCGCACCATTAAGTTTTAAAAAAAGTGCACATTGATAGAGACGCAGGGGAGATCGCAATCTGACCGACTTGATTTAGTTGCGTCGTCAGCGCGATTTCTCCGCTGCTATCTTTTGCCGAGGCATGCCGCGCACAATGCATGGTGTTAATTTCGAGAAAGAAGAAGAACCAAAGGCAGCCGAATTGCATGTGCATGACTTTTTTTGCCAAGAAAAAAAAAATGACGAGAGCATTCCGTTTTTGGGATGCTCGAATAAATTATCCGCGCGTTGAGAGGACTCGCGCTTGTTGGGAGAACGACACTTTTAAAACTGACGTATCAACCTAAACTGGCTTTATATAATCAGCGTCGAACCTTGAAATTTCAAAACATTTGTAGCATCGTGCAACCGTACGTACAATGAATATTTTGTATCTTCAATTAACTGTAACCACTTTATCACCGGTCGAAATATATAACAGCATTTCCCCAGCATTTCGCTGAAAGTTTCTACCTGAAATGACTACTGAGTGTGCGCATATCGGGTTGCCAAGAAATTGCTCGCTGATAAACTGCTTGATTAGCCGAGCTTCCAGTCCCTTTAATTTGGCCCAACCCCCGTCCAACCGCAGACGACGATGAAACGAATGCCGCGTAAGCCCCGTGGCCCTGCGTTTAAAAGCTTTAAAAAAATCAAATGCTCTATAAGTAGGTGGAAAGTTTAAATTATAATCAGCGTAGTAGCTGGACAGAATTAGAAATTCAATTAGCCGTATCTACGCGCATTGCACAATCGCATATCTCAAATGTAATTTTAAGCTCGAGAGAGAGAGAGAGAGAGAGAGAGAGAGAGAGCTCGGTGAAAGGTTTACGTATATAGTAATGTACGGTATGTGGGAAATAATGCGCCGGTAGAGAGAGAGAGAGACTCGCACGCGACGCCGAGCGCGTGGAACTGCAGTGTGCAGGTAACGAAATACGTGGGTCACGTTACGGAGAAAATTATAATGCCGTCTCGAGCTTACTCTTAAACTTGCTATTCGACAATAAGCGTGTAATGAATTAGAATTTGTGTTTCGTGCCCGCTAATAGAGTTGCGACATTTTGTAAAAAGTTCAAATACTCGTATTACTTGTGAGTCTATTTTACGAATGTAATATATAATGATGTTTTAGGTCGGAATTAGTAGTCGCATAGTCCGGTTTATCTATATTGTTCTCGCACTCGTAGTAAATGATATACATGTATGTTAAAACATATTGTTATAAGATGGTTCTTGAAGAAAAACTTGAAAATACTTTTGTAACGTGTACATTTAAGGTGTAGAGTGATTCAAAAAGCACTCTTTTCAAAACACAACTCAAAGCTTTCTAACAGATTATACTTTGTAATCTTGCAATCTGGTCTGCACTTCTTACATCAGCGTTGTAAAATGTGTGTTCTCGTCTTTTTTCTCATTATCTTAAACGCTCGGGGCACCAACGATAGCTAACGACTCAAACGTAACCTCAACACTCATATAAAACTATATCGAAATAAAAGAAAAATTACATTACCTATGGTAGGGTGAAAAAAAATCACAACAATTTATTTGTAAATTGACCGCAGCCTTCTAAGACAGAGACCTAAATTCTTGCACGACTTTTCCCGTCGACTTTATCGCGGTATCCTCTCTATCCACCCCCGCGATTTCCAAACTTTTAATCGATATAGTGTAATAGCCAAGTTCGTCCCGGGGCGGGGGCTAGGGGGGTGGGTGGGGGCAAACTCGGGGCGAAAGAAAATTTCTCTGTTAAATTATTTCGGCGAACGGTAATCGGGGCAGAAACAAAGAGCGCTCTATATACCACCCCTGCCCCACCGACCTGATGAATAAAGTTGTTACATACAGGAATACTTCAAAGACCCGCGGCCGCGCCAAATAAACTTGACTCCGCGAGGGAAAACTTTGCACCGGGCGCGTAAAAGTTCCCCGCGCGTTAATCGCGGCGAAATATTTTATTCACCGGACTGCCTGCGATTTCGCGCACACATATAGCTTCAAAGATGAAAGCGAATAATCCGACTGCACGGAAGATTCGACTGTCCCGTGGTCCCCAACACATCCGAGATACCTCTCAACGACGCGGCATCACGGCTTCCGCAACGTCGCACATATAATATACATACAAACGAGCGCCGAGGATAAAAGGAAGGGATGCACCGCAGTCGCGTTCGTTGGCGGCTCTCTTGCATGCGTGCACGCATCACGAAGTCTCCACCTCGCTTTATACATTTTACTTCTTTTTTTTTTCGTCCGTCCAGTACAACCCATCGCCTTACGCGTGTACTCTTCCCCCGCCCGTGGACCGTTCGACAAAGAGGCGATCGCATAATTACGGACTCTCGCGCTTTAATTAGGGACGAGTGCTAACTCGCGCGCGAGCTCGAATATTTCGATATTAATAGCGTCTGTATATGTATGTATATATATACGTATAGAGAGATATAAAGAGAGAGAGACAGACAGAGTTGGTAGGAAGCGGTGCGTGCGGCCCGACGGTGGCGGCAGCGGCTGCAGCGTAGCGAAACTTTTAATTAGCGAGTTTATCCATTTATCTGCGCGAGAGAGGGAGAGTAGAGAGGAGAGAGAGAGAGAGAGAGGTGAACTGGTGTATACTGCGAAAGGGGGAGGGTTTCGAGCTGCGCGCGAGGGCTTTAAAAGGAACGGCCGCGTTACCTTAACGCGCGCGAGGCCGCTCGTTTTTTATGTTCTCTCTCTCTCTCTCTCTCTCTCTCTCTCTCTCTCTACCACACACAGAGAAAGTGTGTACGAATTCGCGTCGGCGTTACACACGTGTGGTAGACGAAGGAGCGAGAGCGAGAGAGAGAGGGTAACTAGATGCCGCGGCGTAACGGAGAAAAAGAAAGAGCGCGCCGCAAGTCGGACAATAAAATTGAAAAAAATGGAGAAACTCGGTGGTGGGCTGTGTTAAAAAACAGAGCAGAAAAAAATGCGAGTGTGTGAGAGAGAGAGAGAGTAGAAAAGCGAGAGCGCCTGAAGTCCGACAATGCGGAGCGAGGCGAGAGAGAGAAAGAGAGAAAGGGAGAGAGAGAGCACCGGGCGAAATGCTTTGCATATGAAAGAGCCCGGGACGAGGCCGAGATATGTGTGCATATAACATGGACTTCTACTCTCTCCCTCTCTCCCTTAGCGCGAAACCGGAAACCGAGTCCGTTCCTTTTCTGTGGCAACTTCTTTTTTCAACACCCCGACTCTCTCTCTCTCTCTCTCTCTCTCTTGCACTGCACGCACCCACACACGCCCGCTTCTGTTTTTCCCTTTTCTTCTTCTTCTTCTTCTTCTTCTTCTTCTTCTTCTTCTTACTCTTGCTTTCCAGCCACTGGCTTGTTCGTCTTTTTCGTCTTTCACCGGCGTTTTACGTGTATACGCTGTACGTGTTTCCGGAGTTTTTCTTTGCGGCGCGGGACATCGTAGTCCCCCTCCGGCCAGCTCCTGCACCTTTGGTTTGATTCCGAAAATCTTGCGGCTTGCTGTATCTGATCGAGTGTGTGTTTTCCTGCCGCTCGGCTGAACTCGCTCTCACACTCGTCGACTTACTCTCTCCTATACTACTATGGAAAAAATAGTTCCTTTGCTTTACGGAAGTAAGTATACTGTATGGTAGATGAAAGCCTTCGTTCCTTCAAAGATTCGGGTGACGTGTTATACGTATCATTCTTGAACTGCCGATTTAATCTCGAATTTTAAAATCCGAATGTATAACTTTGAATTCAGCTCTCGATAACGGACTAGTCAAGTAATGTTGTCTTATATATACATATAAATGGGCTTGGAAGCTTCGTGCTCTCGAATCGATTCAAAATAACGGCAGAATAAAGTTCGCCGTCTATATAGTTATCGAGGCGAGCTACAAAAGTTTCCCTGCTCCGCCGCATTATAAATAATAATACAAACTTTTCTCGACTATCGAGTCGAGTTAAAAGGGTCATTAATTATGGCATCGATACAGAAATCCCAATTGTCGTATCAATAACAATCCACTCAAGGGTAACGACCGTCGCTATAAAATAAGTCCACGTCTCGCACAGACACAAAGGTCAAATTCATCTCCATCGATCGTCAAAGTCGATGTATTCGCCATCTTCACCGCGAAATCTCCCATTGTGCGCATCGGCACTTAAAAAGACGGCCTATAACGCACTCAGCCGCGCACTTTGAAGGGAAAAAGTTCGGTATCAATGAGCAAATCATCGCGGTGTTACGCGAAAGCACACTCTTTCTCTCTCTCTCTCTCTCTCCTGCCACTCATCGTCATCGCATTGTATCGCATCTACCCATTCCCTCGTACACGAACGATAAAGAAGACTCCGGGGCTCTTTCTCTTCCTCTCTTCAGTCGAGGGAGGGAAGAATTTCTGACCCTTTTCTCTCGAATCGACTCGCTCTCGCTCTCTCTCTCTCTCTCTCTCTCTCTTTCCCTTCTATCTATCAGGCCAACAAAAGCCTTCGCTTATTGATATTTCCCAGGCCAAGAGCCAAGACCAAATGTATCCGATATGGAGGGGTTCGCTGTGTGTGTGTGTGTGTGTGTGTGTGTATCGGCCTTTCAGCGGATGAGTGGCGATAGTTGACGCGTGAACGCGCGCGCGGTGGTTATAACACCTCTCGCCCCGATACACGATACATTAGCCAACTCACTGCGGCCTCTCCCCCTTATATATCCCCACTACCACCCGCCTATATATGTATCAATGTTTTTATCCTCGGCTATATCACGGCTGATCCGATGATTCTATTGAAATTTACAGGGCGCGACAATGAGGGTCGGGATCGACTATGTCTCTCTCTCTCATTCTCTCGCTCTCTTTTGTTTACTTTTCGCCGCGCTTTCTTTATTCGGCCGTGTTGCGCGCTGCTTCGAGGAGGAATTCAAGTGGTATAAAAGTGAAATATCGCTTTGGGGCTGGAGAGAGAATTATAGAGGGTTTTTAAGAAAGGCCGCCTTATTGAAAGTTCTTGTAACGCTTATTTCGGTTTATGTGAGATTTTGAGACATTTTCAGATTAAGAATGGTGTACGACTCTGATATTCAGGCTATTGATAAATTTTACATTTATTATTATTTTAAATATCTAATTTAATCACAAAATTGAGTCAAAGTAAATCCGGTCGCTACTCGAAATACACAATTAATTTTGCGAGCAGTGACCGGACTCTAGCTGATTTAAATTTAGAGAGCAATACCGTCGAATGCATTATCGCGATGTAAAGCACTAAACAGACGAGTTCAAAGTTGAAAACAAATTAGACGAAATCATAGTCAAATTCGATTATCGCTTAAGTAAGTGATCCATGCACTCGACTATCTCCGCTCGAAGATCTCTTTAACGCGGCTCTAAAGAAAGGATCGATACGCGTTGTGCAACGCTGAAAACGAAACCTATATACTCCACCCACACCAGTCGGAGAAGCGAGATATTCCCTGCGCACCGAATCGCATCCGTAAAACCGGATCCGTTGAAACTTTTACCCGCTAATAGCTCGGCGGCCTTTAAATCGCCTCGCGAACCAGGATATCGTCTCTCATCCCGCGCTATGGGTATTATCTCGCCCATAATTTCAGCAGCACGTCTCTCTGAAATTTTCAAAAGCGCATATTCCACCTCTCTCTCTCTCTCTCTCTCTCTCTCTCTCTCTCTCTCTGCGGCAGTACAGGGAAGAAGAAGCGAGAAGTGACGAATCGCATTACCGTAAATTCGCAGCTGCAGGGCCGGTCGGCACTTTACATCGGATCGCGGCAGCGAGCGAGCGAACTGTTGTTGATCCGCGGCTCGCGCGCGCGAGCACCAAAGCTTTTTGTCTACCGCGGGGGCGCGCGCTTTTTCGAATTGCAAACGACGGTGAGCGAGAGCTGCTAAATAAACGCCGCCAAGATAACGAGATTGATGCTAAATATTCGAGTCGCGGCTTTTCTCTCTTCTTTTTTTTTTTACCACCGCCTGCTCCCACCCCTCTCTCTCTCTCTCTCTTTATTTATCTCGCGGTCGGAGATCAGAGACAGAGAGAGAGAGAGAGAGTTACGGTCGATAGCGTTGATTTGTGTGTATACGCGTCGCGGCGGCGCCGATGGTGGTATACGAGCGACGGGAACTACCCCCCCCCCCCTTCGGTAAATTGTGTATAGGTCGCGAGATCAGAGCAGGTTTGTTCTTATTCATGTTTTTTAAAAAGTTCTTTGGTTCTACCGGGTTTTTAATGGCCGTTCGGCGCAAGGGACGACCGTTTTGATTTACGTTTGTTCCTCAGTTCTTTGGGTTCTTTTTTTACACCTATATATATATATATGTATACATCTACATGTAAATATATATAAACTGTTTTACTTGATTTGCATCTTGCGATCGAGACGATGGTGGATGCTCGTGGCGTTCGATAATCGATTCGAGCCTCGTGTATGACCTGAATACTTCCATTAGCATGTGTCGTGAGAAAATGGAGAGAAACATTTATCGACTGCTGATCGGAGAATATCTGAAACTATTTAAAGATCAGACAATGAGTGACGGGTTGATAAAAAATTTTAAATAAACAACAATTATTCAGCTATGTAAATTGGCAAGTAGTAAGGTGCCGATTGAATTCACAAAATTACTGTTAATTTATCATAATAAAAAGAGGAGAACGTAAAAACACGTATTACACTGTAAATCGATAATTTAACAATCCACGAAGTATTTCACAAAGATAATGCCAAAAAAGTATGATTTGAAAAAAACCGAAAATGCTTATACATTGCGGGAATTGTAAAAATTTTATTTCTGCTCTGAAAGTTTTTGCCGCACACACACACACACACACACATACAATACGCATTGTAACGCTTAATAAATTCCAGGGATACATTCACGAGAGAAAATTCAAAAATCATCCCTGCATTAATCTGTTTTTCCACGAGCCATAAAGCACGACAATGGTAAATATCGATTATCGACTCCATAAAATGGACATATCCACCACAGATTCGCCTCGCAAGATCCTTATATACTCAATTTTATTTTCGAATTAAATTGCTGTAAGAAAAAAAGAACTGAAAAAGCAAATAACAAAAAAAAAAAAAAGAAACGACGCACTTCCCATACCGATACGAGTTGTGACGTACTTTTTTCTAAAATCTGAATAATTGGGCTGTTGCGGGGTCGGGTTCAGGTGGCCTGGATCAAGGCGGACACAAAAGCGGTACTCGCGATCCACGAGCACGTCATCTCGAACAACGCCCGAGTCTCCGTCACGCACAGCGACTCCAATACGTGGACGTTGAACATCAAGGACGCAAAGCCCGAGGACCGAGGGATCTACATGTGTCAGGTCAACACTGATCCCATGAAGAGCCAGGTAAGCCCCTGCGCGCGATCGTTCCGCTTTAAATTTCGTCACGCTTCCCTCCCCCCCCCCTC
>UELU01130235.1:0-14969 GCA_900490025.1 Megastigmus dorsalis
GCTGCCCCCGTCCTCGTCGTCGCACCCTCGCAGTTTCACACATGTGCATCGCCTCGCACACACCATCCCCCTTTGCTCGCACACACACACACACATATGTGTCTATATATATATATATAACAGCCATCCCTTATGCTCATCGACGCGCGGAAACTCGAGGGGGGGAACAGACGCATATATATATATAGAGAGTTTGCCGTGTGTGCCCGACGCACATGGGGGTATCAGCTGTGCGAGCATAATGCGAGACCATAAGCGGCGAGGGATTTTATTCTCTTATGTGTGCATGCGTATGTGTGCGCAGTGTGTCTACCGGTGGCTTCGCCATTTAAAATCGCGCGTTATAGAGGCCGAGTTAAAGCCTCTCCGCTCCGTTTGCGCGATTTAAACCGCTCCTTCTCGATATTCATTCTCTCTTTTTGTCCGAAATGGGGTTCGTCGAAAGTTTTGGCCGTTGGCCAGTGAAGCGGGGGCGGGACGCGGTGGATTTGTCTCGCTCGCCATGATGTTTTCATTCTCTCTCTCGGTCCCGAGCGTGCTTTTGTTTGCGGAATTAATGCTCGCTGAATCGAGCGTGACACTCGCGTGGGACGTTCGTGCGTGTACATGTGTACCGTTTCTCTTTGTCTCGCTTTGTAGGCGCGCTCGCGAAGCTCACCGTAGAAAGTAGTTGGAATCGAAATATCGCAAGAGAGATTCATTGGTCTCTTCGATCATGTCTAGTAGCAAAAGCGCCGCGTCTATGGTTTTCCCTTATTTCCCCGCAAACACTCGATTCTCGCACGCGCGCATAGCTATATAACGTGAAATTACAAGCCCTCTCGAGAGAACCTCGTCCACCCCAAGCCATAAGAGACTCTTCCTAGACTCGTGCACAAAAAAAAAGAAAAGAGAGAAAAAAGCGAGTTAAAGCGAGACGAAAATCGCGCTCCATCATCTGGCCGCGTGCGAATACATCCTGCACAAGAGCGCCGGCAAGAGTGATTTATCGCAACGTATATAACACGCGTCACCTTTTCGGGGGGTATATATCGCCAGGACACACGACCTTGCCCCTCTCTCTCTCTCTCTCTCTCTCTCTCTCTCTCTCTCTGTCTCGATTCGTGTGTTTCGGTTGGCCGAAATTACACTCGGGGGTTGCGATACACACGTCGATTGCTATCCTTGCGATCTTACCCCCCCATCGGTGTCGTCCGTATATATATGTTCTTTATGACTCGTCACTCCGATGCACGAACAGCTGTCTGCCGTGTCTATAGACAGATCGAGAGAGATTTCGAAGTGGCGTCCTGCACGCGCCCCAAACGAGAGATGTCAATTGAAAAATTCGGGATTTCCTATCGTATCGGGTTGCGATCGCTTTTCACCCTCCCCCTGATTCGGGAAAAAAGTACGTTGCGCGCGATATCGAGATTTTTCGGAAAAACGTGGGTAAGGGCCCCCGCTGTACGCTCTTTTTTTTCCTTCTTCTTTTGTTGTTGTAATAACCAATGCGTCGACCGCTAAACCAACAGTCTTTACGGACGCAACCCAATCATTATGCGCGAATTGCAGACTCTCGTGCGCTGGGACTGTTAGAAAAGTCAACATTTGCCGCCCATCAGCCGTCAATTTCGCAGCAGTTGTGCGGGTGGAAATCCGCCCTCCCATGTAGAGCCGCGTGCAAACAAACGAAACGCGCAATTCGCCTCTCGCGTAGTAAGAATCATTGTTTAGTTTGACAATGGCGCGTCGCGTGTACTGCGTCGGGGGTATATTATGTATGTACTAGAGAACAGATGGGTCGACGCTCGCCATCAGCCCCCGCGAGTTTTATGTAAACGATGGCCGCGATCGAGATCTTTATACAGAGGGTGTTTTTATATATGCGTACGCGCCAGTTGGGTGTATTAGATTATCGGTGGGCCACGCGTTCCGAGTTTTGTGTTTTCGGTTGCGGGCTGCACATTTGAATTTATTTTCGTTTTTTGTTTTTTTTTGTTTCGGGGGGCAGAAGCGCGCGTGTCGCCTACTGCTGCTGGCGCGATGGGTGAAATTGTAATTTTGTCTAATTTGAATTTGGTGGAATGTGCGGGATATGTATGGGGTAGTCGCGTGTCTAGTTTCGAACGCGCGGAATTTTAATTTTCCTACTGCTGCCACCCTCGTGTGTCGTTGGCGCGACCGAATGTCTGGAATATCAATTTTTCTTTTTTTTTTTTGTTTCGTATAAATAATTCATATTGGACAATTTTTTTTGGCGGCAATGTGCAGTAAAAAGAAGACGATTAAATTTTGGCGCATATATCGTATAGGTGGCCGATGTGTGACGTGTCCCGCATTATCGGTCTTTGCGTGTTTTTTCGAGGCAAAGAAAGAAAAAAAGCATTAGCGCGCGCGCAACGTATTAATGCGTCGACCGCGCGAGGTCAAGCGTCGGTCGGCTCTGGGGCAAACTGCACCGCGATTAGCCGCCGCCGTTGCCGCGTATCGACACGCATATATATGAATAACGGCAAACATCGAACACGCGATAAAACTGCGCGGGATTTTTAATGAAATCGAGTTTCAGCGCAAACGAATGTATCGGATTCGGAATCGGCCTTCGTACAACGTATGTCGGGCTGCAAGGTTGCGAGGTTCCATTTTTTTATGTCCGCGATACATCGCATTCGGTTCGTTACACAGTATTTTTATCACGAGCGTTGCGGTGTAAAATCCTCCTATAACTTGACGCAATCAGGTAGGAATGTCGACCGCGCTCTTTTTTGTCTTCTCTTCAATCTCTTGTGCGTGCATGGCGTCACTTCGCACGCTGCTCCCGGTATTAATTGACGACTCGCGACGCTGAAATTCACATTGTTTACGTATGTAAATAGCGAGAAAGCGAGCCGTTGCGGTTTCCATGCAAAAATGCTCGCACGGAACAGCGGCAAATATGCGATTATTTGCAGCTTTGTGTAGTACGTGAGGCATGAGTCACGTCGTACAACAACCTCATATATATATATACTATTGTTACCATTGATAATCTGTGTAATTACTTGAGACACATTGGTTAAGCCTTCTATATAATACATTTGATGACGTATAGCAAAATCACTCAAGGACGTCTTTCGTTTTTCTTTCTGCTTACAGACTTCATGAAGAGTCGCAAGCGCACGCTGAACGGTGCGACGAAGAGTGTGATAGAGCCGCCCGAGAAGGTGTCCCGCAACGCCGGACAGATACGCAGCTAAAAGCTCCCCTACGAGCAAATTCAATGGTTACAGTTGACGAAGAAGAAAACGAAAGCAGCACCAGCAGCAGCAGAAGAAGAAGAATAGCGAAGGCCCGCGCGAGTCGAGAGGCACTTCTGTCCGCCGCGCGCGCACGAGTGATCCTTCCTCCCCCGCCCACCACGTGCGCGTCCAGAGCTTTAGTCCGCGACGTTAGTGAGAGTGCGTTGAAAAACTGAGTAGTCGTGCACGCGCGCAAGAGGTCCTTTTTGGCTGTGCCATTCACCTAGATTTTAAGCGGTGCGAGGATAGCGCGCGAGCGATCACGACGACGACGACGACGACGATGTGCAAGCTCCTAGAGCTACACTCACGGCTAGAGGTGGGATGGAGAGGGACGCAGTGTCTGACCGTGCGCGCGACTCTCGCCTGGAATATATATATATATACACACACATATATATATATATATTAGCGCAAAGTGCAAATAAACACAAGAGGATTTAGATGTTTATAAGGTCCATTATTCTTTCATTACGCGTTTAGTTTAGCCCTTAAGCAGAGAGTATATTAATTGTATTTTTTTTTCTCCTTGTCTTTTATCACAGATATTGTGTGTTTTGCTAACCTGCGATATTGGAACGGTTTGCGACTTGTTATATAATGCGACTTGTATAATTATTATTATTATCATCATTACGATATATATATATGTTCTCGCGGAGCGTTGATCAATTATGTCTCATGCGCCGTATATTGGACAAAACGAGGAAAAGTCTCGAAGATCGTTTTTTCATTTTCTTACTTTAGTTTCTTTCCCTTTTTTTTTTCTTTTTTTTTTTACTCTATTTTGTTCTCTCGTAGCGGAGGATAATTAGTTTTTCTGAGAGGAAGGTGAGGGTGAACGAGCTCGACGTTGAATCGATCGCCTGAAAAGCTTTGATTCGATGCCGATGCTCTTTGACCTTTCGCAGCAGTGTTGGTGACAAGGCGATGTTTACGATGTGATCCTGAAAATCGCCTTGCTACTCGGACTTGAATAGAGAGTTATAGTTTTAAAAAAAAAAATAAGTTGTAAAATATGTAAAATAAAAATCTTTTACTGATTAAGGAGACTTAAATGTTCTTGTAAGTTTTATGTTAAGAGTGCAAGAGGAAAAATCAAAAAACATGGTCGAGTGAGAAAAAGACATTTTTTTTCGTGTCCAATCTTCTCGAAAATCAGTGGTCAAAAGTCTGTTTGCGACGGAGCTTTTGGATGTTTACGTCGCGGACGATCGCGTGTTAACTGTTCACTACTTTTCCCTAACTTTCGAGAAAATTGCACAGCTTTTATCATCCAAGACGTTTTTGAATTTCCCCCTCACATAAATTATTAGTTTTTCTCTTAAAAGAATTAACGTTTAATCGAAACTTGGTTTTGGAAAAAATGGTCTTCGGTCTTCATATTATGTATAGTAGAGAAGCAAGAAAGAGGATGAAAACATTATTAAAAACAGCAGGATAAATTATATAAGATCAAAGTAGATGAATTCTGTTATTATTCTTACACATGTATTTTTTTGTTTACTTCTTGCACATCACCATCAAGTATAAAAATGACTTTAATGATGTAAAAAAAATAAATTTTTATAATAAAAGCGATAAAATTGTACAAAAATGAGTTCACTTAAAAATCCATTTCACAACTTTGAGCATCGTAATTGATGAAGATAACAATCACAAACAGACAAATTCTACAGTGCATTGCCGCACTAAACTACTAATGATTAATTATGAATTACCTGATATTCACAACTCACACACTTTTGAATTTCAATAATAAGCTTCTGATGTTCTCATATTTTGTGCATGGATCAATTTCGCGCTAAAATTTAAATTAAAATTTACTACAAAAACAGTGCAGTTTTGGTTAACGACGTACTATATTGCACACAATCAACGTCACTAAAATATATTTTCTTAAATAATAAATTGAAAAAATGAAGCAAGTGTGAGAAAAAAAAAAGAAAAAGACTGTTCATCTTAAATTTTTTTCATCTTTCAAACTCGTCTCACTGAATCGCTGGGAAAACGCGAAAATTTATTCAGAATTCACTAATTTGTATTTTTTTAAAACTAATACTTTCGTTAGATTGTAAAATTCTAAAATATAACTATACGATGATGAAACAAGCAGTTAAATAACAATTATTGTGAATTTATTTGACGCTCGAAAATCGAGCAATAGGAAGCCAAGAAATTGTCAAAAATGAAAATGTTCACTTCTTGTTTATTTTCTACTTATCCTGTAATACTTTTGTTTTTTGTTTGAGATTACAATTCAAAAATACGACTTGTGGTTACACAGCTTTTTTTAGGAACCATTAAAACTAAATTCGAGTTGACGAAGACACGCAAAATTTACGGCAATGCCTTATCGAAAAAAAAAGAAAATAATAAACATTTTTAATGGACGAACAATTATTTTAATACAAATATATATTTTTTCCTCAGTAATAATATCAGAATTTCTTTTATCGGACTATTTTCTTTTTACAAAATTGTATCTCATGCAGATTAAAAAAGCAAATGCAACTTTTATTCCCTAGCTTCTCCAATAGTTCCTCGTCGAAAATTAAATTATTCAAAGGCAATTCGAGATAGAGGATGAAAAAAAGTTGCATCTGCGACTGTAATGCAGCAAAAAAAAAACAGAAAAAAAGTAAAAATGTATATCTATGTAACCCTGTGATGTATTAGTATGATCTCAGTAATCGTAACTTAGCTCGTACTTTTAATGTATAATTTAGACATAGAGAAAAAACTGGTAAATAATGTAGAGAAATATTCTATTGTAAGATAGAAACAATTGATTATAAACGGAACGAATGAACGTGCGAATCTACGAGCGAAGATGAATTTAAGGACAAAATAAAATGGGATAACAAAGCACCCAGTGAATCATGCGTTGTTTGCGAGTCCCCCTGCACAAGTGGGACTAATTATTAAAATTACACGTGTAACGATAATATTATTGTGTAAGCGAGCATAGTACATTTTAAGAGAGTTTAAAAAAACTAACATATGTAAGTGAATAATATGCTACTGTTTATTATAAAATTTATTAAAAAAAACATAAAGAAAATTCACGGTATTTTTATTTCGACTTTTCACAACACCTCGATTGACCCCCTTCACGTTCCTAGTCGTTTTATTCTTTAAGCTAAATTTTATCATTCTTTTCACTTAAACTTTATTCTTATATTTCTTTCTTTGTTATTTTACCGAATGAAACATCAACGCACGTTACGTAACTAAGATTATATAATTTTTGAAAATAATTTTTAGAACAAAAATATTAGTAATTAGAAGTAAAAGTACGAAACACAATTTATGCACTTGAAATTCGTGTGATTTATTTAAATATTTTAATACAGCATTTAATAATTTTAATAATTTTTTCTGCACCTTTTTATTATCAAAATTTTTTATGTTACATTTCACGTAACGAAAGTAGGTATATGGAAAAAAATACATTTTTAAAATCGAATATGCGTAATGGAATTATTTCTCTGTTTTTATCGAATACAGTTACGTATATGAACTGTGTCAAGGTATAGCGTATTAGCTTTGAGGAAAATAGTTTTGAAAATCATAAATTACATAAAACATAAATATAAATACTAGGTATAATTGCCGATGTGTTTTGAAACATAAATTATTCGGATACATCTTAATTTACCTCTTTTATGATTAAAATTCAACGCTCCCATGCACAAATTTCGAGTTTTTTAAGCTTTATCTCCCATCTTTTTCAGAAAAAAGTAATAAAATTAATGTCACTTTCTTAAATCTATAATATATATCCATATACTTAATTAAATCCTCGTATCAAAGATTGTTTTTGCAAATATTTTTATATCGATTAAAAGGAATAATCTTGAAACGCTGCTTGGACAAGAAATACGTTTTGCATAAAACTAAGCTATTTTATTTTAAATTGCGAACAATTTTGGAATTGCTTGAGAAATTAGAGACTCAACAATCTGTCTTAATATTCTCACAAGTGAAATTGAAGTGGAGGACTGTTAAGAAACATCCGCATTCTGTAAGAGTCAACTCTCAATTGATATTTAAATCATATAGCTATGTACGTAAGTTGGTCGTCATCCTACTTATAAGAAGAAAATAATTAAAGAAAAATGCCGTGTCCCGTAATAAAGTGGCTAGAAGATCAGTGACGTTTATCTTTGATTATAGCATTGGTGGCGGTCCCATGGAACGTGTACAACGAGGGGCAATCTATTTTTCTATTACTCAGCTGGGGAGTCACCTATTATATACGTATATTCAAGCGAACGTTTCACTGTCAGGGCCGAAGAACAATAATTGTGTCCACGTGGAGAAACAGACAGACCGAAGGTCCTACCTAGCGCATTACGTTTCAACATTTTTCAACCCAATAATTCAACGCATTCGCTTGTCGCAGTGCCGACTCGTTCGAAAATCGATCGCATCGAGCCATAATTTCGCGCTACTATCAAAACGTCACGGCTGACATTCCTTATATATACGCCAATATCCGCGCTTAAGCCGTATATGCGCACACCACAGGTATATAAAATGCATAAAATAATCACCGATTACTCTGTCCACCGGTTCCCGCGTTCCTACATCGACCAATTCAACGTATTTCCCATCGGGTAACGCGATTCCTACACAGACGCGCGAATTTCGGCCCAATCTCGCTATGTAGGTACGCACGGAGAAGAGGACCTATGCTGCCTATATGCAGGAAACAGGAGAGCGAACGGAAGGGAGGCTGCACACCGCACAAGTGCAAAATCTCAAGAGTCGGGGAGACGAGGAGGTGGAGAGAGGCGCGGCAGGAGCAGCAGCAGCAGCAGCAGCAGCAGCAGCAGCCGCGGGGGGAAGGAATTAAAGAAGGGCAGGTGCAAGCGAGAGTCGAGTGCTGCCGGTGCTGCAGTACACGAGCACAGAGAAGAGAGAAGAGTTGGGATGGGTGCGCAGCGGTGCAGGCCAGGAGCGAGTTGCTTTACCCCCCGGCAGCAGGTGCACGTGTTCCAGTTCGCCTGGCTGTTCTTCCTCTTCTTCTTCTTCTTCTTCTTCTTCTTCTTCTTCTTTTTTCCCTCTATTCCGTCCAACTTCGCGTCTCTCTCTCTCACTTGATACCTCCCTCCGCCTTCTATGTATATACCTCATTTTCCGTCCGCGTCCACCTCCTCCTCCTCGCTATCGTCCGCATTGTGCGCTCCGCGGCATCGCTTTTTTTCACACTCGCACTCTTCTCTTCGGTCACCGCCTTTTCTGGGTATATAGTCTCGCTGCTGTGCTTCTACGTATATAAGGAGCTGTAGGGAGACCGGATTGCGATTTTCGTTTTTTCAGGGGTTGCTGCGCTTTTTTTCATTCGACGATGCCCGTCCGGATAAAAGAGGAGACCTGCTGCTCTCTCGCTGGATGTGCATGATGCGTAACGTTCGAATTTGGCGTCTTGTGGTCGTTGCCCGGTGCTGCTGGAGATAGGGCCGAGATACATCGTTGCTGAGCTGCGTGCGCGTGTAGCTTCTTTGTATTAGCGGCTCTTTGTCAAGAAGTAGTACTGTAATTGAAATTTTACAGTTTCGTTAAAAGTCTCATGCAAGTTATGATGCATAGGCAGATTGATTTTAATTTAAATGAGGTATATTTCATATACGAGAAGTCGGAAGAAGTGTTATTGGTTAAATCTTTATTTAAGACTAAAGCTTTGATGCGCAAACCTTCATAAATATAAAAATTAACGAAGCGATACATCTGTCATTCGGTTTGTTTTTTTTATACCAAACAATAATTGTATTAACCATTAAATATATACATTATATTCAAGAGCCAATAGAAAGAGCAAAAACAAAGATCCGTATCGATAAAATAGACGGAAAACCCAACCCAACCCTCGAGAGCTGGACGAGCCCCGCGCGTATAGAAAGCCGTGATCCTCGGTCATTTATTTGCGGAAGCCCATCAACTCGCGGTCCCATAAAATGAAACGATCATGGGAAAGGAAGGGTTTAAAAGGCCGACTCGGAGAGTCTCCGCTGCACACCGTAACCCATTACCCAAGAATCTTCATCCGTGATTTCTTTTTAAAGAGCGCACCGCGGCGCAGCTCGCAAAAGACTTCCTTCCCCCCTATTTGGCACAGTGGAGGAAAGGCTGCGCAAGTATACAGAGGACATCGATATACCAAAAGCAACATTGTGTGTGCACGAGAGCGAGACGATCTAAAAGAAAAAAAAGAAACAGAGGAAAGAGAAAAAAGAAATGTGGGAGGGATCGAAGATGCTCGCGGGCCGAGACGAAGGGAAGTATTAGGAACTGCACCGGCCGACCACCCTGAGAGCAGCTGCCCCGCAACACTGAAAATCCCCGCTGATGGCACTCTCCGGAAAGACATCGCGCGAGACTGTATACGTATATGTGCAAGCTGCAGTGAGAGCCGAAGAAACGGCGCGGGCGGAGAACCTATGGGAAAGTATTCCACCGCGGCCGCGCAAAAGATGGCACAAATTGCACCTGCCAAAGGTATATAATCAGTTCGCTCTCGCTCTCTCTCTCTCTCTCTCTCTCTGTGTATAGATGAAAATCGAGGGAGAGAAGCGCATCCTCCGATTCGCTTCAACGATTACGAGACTCGGAGGAGGAGGTGGAGGAGGCCCGATGCGCACAGGGCCCGAGTTTTGCATTGCGCCCGAGTTTTTGCCAAGCCCGACGCTAATCGCATCAACCGCGAGGCTGACCCGTGAGATTGGCCAACAGCTCCGAAACACTCTGTCTACCTCTGGTGTGTCTCTGTGTGTGTGTGTGTGTGTGTGTGTGCCTTATGAGAGTTTAATTGCACTTGGGCTTGTTATTAATGGTTGGCGTGTGTGTCCGCGTGTGTGTGCATTTGACAGACTTTATCGTTTGTTGCTGCTCTGTACCGTGATTGACGTTTTGCTTTTGAGTTCATAGGTTATTATCTGGTTTTGATTTGATCTGGTTCTTTTTGATTTATGTTATCATTCTTTATGGAAATGGGCAAAAACGATGTTATTTATCCGGACAGAAATTTTAAGCATAGCTGAGGTGTGCCAAATCGTATTGTTCAAAGTATCGCTGAAGTGGAGCGTCCGTCTAGTCAGAGAGCTCTTGCTGAAATTTTAGACCGATATCGATGAGACATTGCAAAGATAAGGATAAAATTTTGTTGAGTTAAATTTATTTAATAATATAAAGAAACAGATTTTAAAAATATTAATTAAACCATATTGTGAAACAAATCAAGAAATAAAATCATAAATTTTGTATTGCACATGCATTTAAAATCTAAAGAGATGGCTTGTGTTAGCGCAATCGATAGAAACAAACCACGAAATGATGTAGAAGATATTAATCTTCATCGATCATAGCGGCATCCAGAGCTTGTACAAAAGTGTCCTGAAAAGACTCTATTCAACGAAAAGCAGACATGGTTTGCATCTTTATACGAAAAAACAGACGGTTGAAGTGGCGGTTATTTTCAAAAGCGCGCCATGAGGGTGTTCAGGAGACAAAAATTTTGAAGCGGTGGTTAGAACACGTGTCTCTCATTTTCCACGCAGAGACGGAGCGAGCCGCGCACTCTTTTGCCGTGCACGTGGACATGTAACGTATTTCTATTTGAAAACTGTTAGAAGTTTCAAATAGACTTCGTCCGAATGCAATTTCTGTACAGCGGACGTTGCGCAATTGAAGCCGAGGTGAAACAATTTTTCCGTTTTACAATAACTTGATGTGTTGGCCCAGGGATGCGATATATAACATTATTACGCAAAATCAAAAGAAACGCATGCGCGTTGTTTTACAAAAATATCTTTGGCACCTAACTTTCGCGATCGTAAATAATCTTTCCTCTAGAAGTATGAAATTCTCACGAGCATAAAGCTCCTTATACACCAAAGCAGAGAGCTTCGGTCCGACTTGAAACAGAAGTTGATGTTTTTCTATGCCGTGTGGCCCTCGTCATTAATGCCTTTCCCACTTTCCAATCCCGCTCCACATGGCTGCGGTGAAAGTGGAGAAGACCATAGGAATCATAAGAAGGAAAACTTTACGTATATCCTCACAAAATGCCACGTGGAGAAGATGTAAAAATAAAATCGTTTCACAGAAATTTACAAACATTCATGATAACACTTTAAAACTATCAACTATTTCGGGACAATTCAATCTCTCAAATTCCAATAGCTCTTTCTACGTCAGAAAAAGGAAAGGAACGATGTTTATTCACGGATAAGTAATAATCGTTATACAATAGAAATACCAACACCCACGCACTGTTGACTCGCTATTTTTGGCAAGTTAGTGTCCAGGTGCAATATTATCGTTGACCGTAGAGAGAGAGAGAGAGAGAGAGAGAGAGAGACTGCTTATGAAGTCACAGGTGTCGTTGGCCAGTGCGCGTGTGTGCGTGTTATATGTTGGTGCAAGAATGCCGAATGTCACGGCGCGGGTCAAGAATATATATGTATATACATAGCGCTGGCTTGCATTTTAATACGACCGCGCGGGCTTGACGTTATATACCGTTAATGATGCCAAGAGAAGTGGCGAACCGGCCGCTGCACCGCGCTCAACTTTTATTGTTGCCCCGCGGACTGACGGAGCTTGAAAATAATTCCGTGCCCTCGTCAACGACGATTCTTTATTATATACACGCGCACTTTCACGATAATTACTCTTTGGATCAATTAAAAAATACGGCGACGCTCGTTTAACGGGCATACCGTGCGCAATAATCGTCCTCGTATTATGAAGATATGAAAAATCACGAAAGCCGATACTGCCTGCACAAGGCACGACACGAGCATGGCAACAGTAGCGAGCATCACGCCAAACTTCTCTCTTGTTTCGAAGTCATCTTTTTTTTCGACTTCCGCCGTAGTCTCCCTTTCTCCCCGCCGCCCCTCCCGCTTTTTTTTTTATGTTCTCGCCGTTATGCTCCAGGAAATCTGGTAGTTTTTTGACAAAAAAGAGTACGAGCTCTCGTGACCAAATTTATTTTTAAAGGACGCCCCGTTCACAGAATCTTTCATCGCGGTTCGTGTGCCAGTGTACGCTGTGGTTCTCTAACTTTTGTTTTGGATGTTAATGTGAAATTACTCTTTTTTTTTAATATATACATATATCTATCTTTCCTTTTCACATAAACCGTTGTAATCCTTTGTTGAGCTGTAAGCTATAAGATTTTCAAATTTTGGCGCAGGCTCACTATCTACAAATTGGATTTTTCATTCCACAAAGTTACAATTCTTTTAGCCAATGAATGTAACAAAGAAAAAAAAATCTATTGAGTAAATTTTTTAATAGCTCCCGCACGGCGCACATACCATCGCCGCTTTTTCCACTTATTTTCCACTCTCCGCAGTCCACCTTTTCCCGCGGGCGAGCCTCGCGCGCGCATAACAACAAGCGCAGCTCTCGTTCCGAGGCGCTTTTGAAAACAAATTCCCCGTTGGCGGCAGTGAGAAATAAAAACAGGTTCACGCGCGTACATTACCGGCCCCCGTAAGAAAGAGAAAGAGAGAGAGAATCCGAAGGCTTCGAATTAATGTATTTTATACACGAATACTCGAGCGCAGCGTTACTGCATCAACTCGACTTCTCTACATCGAACTTTGAATTTTGTCCACAACAATAATTTGTGGGGGAATAAACGTCGGAATAGTGCAAACGTTTAAGCGTAATTAGGGTAATGATTATTGTAACGTGAGCGCGCTTGGTTGACACGCGTTCGATTAAGGATCGTCGCATATGTGCAGTTGCGCCGGGAGTTTACCGAGACCGCGTATTATCAGAACCTAAAATCGAAATCGCGCGCCCTGTCTTACTATACATGTACGAAAACCTGGGGCCGTGTTTCGGAGATCCCGTGTGGTTTTGGTTGGCTTCGCCTTAAAGTACACATGCGGCAGTTGAATCTCGCAGTAAATTGTGTTAAAGTGCTTCTTGAAAACCCCTCTTGATTACACTTTTTAAATCGTGTTCGATCGTACGCTCGTACATACATAATTGTCAATTGAAAAATTTAAATTCTATAAAATCGGTTATAGCGTATATGGACGAAGTTCCAAGTACTACGCTTATACGTTAGTCTGAATTTCCTTGATTTCGATAAAATAATGAGAAACATTACCTGGTAAATTAACTCATTCAAAATTCTAAATATTTTTGTTTAGAGTTTCTATTTATATGTCTAGTTGATAGTCACCACATATCATGACCTACATCTCGTGCCCAAACAGCGTAACGCCAACATAACTGGTTTGTATTATTGCTTTCGTATACTTATAAGCTTGCAATCGCTATTGCTTAAAAGGACTTGAGAAAAGTATAACGCTTTTTCAATACACGATTGTCTGATACCTATTCAATAATAAAACGGATTTTTAAACGTTCTTTTGCAGCATTTGAGGCATTTTAAAAATATATCTTTAATACCATCAACAAAATCGTTATAAAAAGCCTGCATTAAACATTACAAAATATATATATCTAATAAATTCGAATCCTTTTTTATATCTCTTTTAGAAACTACATATATAAGGAAATAAGGCTGTTCTAAATCAGCCATTTTCTATCAGGGTAATTAACATACTTTCCTCAAAACAGAATGTGACGAAAGCCTTCTGACTTAATTCCAATTAACATTTCTCGTGACGTCCCATATATACCCATCTCTCTCTCTCTCTCTCTCTCTCTCTCTCTCTCTCTCTGTCCTTATCACACATATACATGGCCAGAAAAGAGTGTGGCGCCTCTTTCGACCGTACATCTCGTGACATCACGGACACAACAATGACGAAAAAAATACGCGAATGGCCCGAAACTTTTGCGCCTGTTATATAGTATACGCGCAAGCGCCTCTCTCGACTCTCGGCTGCTCCTTTTTTTTTTTCTTGCGACACAATCAAGTGCACGAGTCCTTTCACCAAGACGAATTGACGCCGCGTATGCGCTATAACTCACCGCCGCCGTATACGGACGCTTTCCTCGAGCGGAACTCTCCGCAAAACAATGACCTTTTTTTAAAAAAAAATGTCTATGCTTTCATTATTCAGAGTTCAATTTTGTTAAACAATGGGTTCCAAAAATTCACTATAAATATAAATCATACCGAAATACTTATAAAAACGTATTGATAAAATCCGTGATTTAATTTATATTTCGAGAGTTCGATATAGCTATAAAATTAAATCAGATTAATCGTCAAACTGCAGCAACAATAAAAAAATAAACAAAGTCAGGTAAACAAAAGAAGCTTTCGATGAGCGAGTGAGAACAGAGCGTGGCTCATCGCTTATCGGATGTATATATATATATATACACGGACATATATATTGTGTATATATATACGGACACTCGGCGTGCGCGCGAGCGCTCCGAACTCCGAAGCGAGTATAAGAGAGAAGAGAAAGAGAGAGAGAAGGATATATAAAAGGCGTGATTCCGCGGCTGCATACAACGGTTGCGCGACTCTCTCTCTCTCTCTCTTTCGCGCTGGTCGCCACCGCCGCTCGTCGCTCTGTTGCTAGGCGCAACTCGCCGACCAATATTTTTAGAGCTCTCTCTCTCTTTCTTACCCTCTCTCTCTCTATCTCTCGTCCTCCCCCACCACCACAACAGCTCGTTCACTCGCGCCTCGGCTTCGTATGTATACATATACATATATACATACATACATCCATATATATATATATATATATATAT
>UELU01130241.1:0-59497 GCA_900490025.1 Megastigmus dorsalis
AAATTGCATACTTTAACATTGAAAGCCTATACTGAGAACCTATGGCAGAGACGTTTCGTTCAATTGCAAACCAAGTTTTCTTAGAATTTTTTTGAAAAACTAGCACATGATGTAAAATAACAATACGAATCGTGAGGAAAAAAGCTGAATAGGGCGAACGGTGCTTTTTTTAAAGATACAACAGTCCAAAGTTTTAATCCTAGCCTATAGTATATCTATATAGGTGCGCAGTATTTCACTCTCTTTAAACTTTTGCGTCTTATTCTATCTATCTTTCTTTCTATCGACATTCTGAACTTTAATATTATGAATTTCGAGGTTTTCATAACATTATATAACGCTGTGTAATATCTTAAACAACAAATTTTCTAATTTAATACCGAGTTGAGCACCACGGCAGGGAGAGAACGTCCTTAAAAGGAAAATTTCTGTCTCTCTGTCTTTCTGTACTCATCTTTTTCTACTTCCATGTTTTAAATATAACGAAAAATCCTTTTGGCTTTTTTTTTAAACATTTCCCGTCAAGTCAGGGAGCTAAATTTTTTTTTAATTAAACATTTTTCTATTCTCTAAATGATGATACAATTCTTGTACTGTTCCCTTGTAATATGGATAGGGTCCAATATCGGGATCCTCCTTTGTATAATCTTAATCAAAATAAAATCACACCAACACTCCTAAGGTAAACTTTTAATGTAAAACGAGTAAAATCTTGTTCCTTCGACCAAAAATAAAGTATGTCATTGGTAGAGAGTGAAAGTACTGCTAGAGTAAAAATTATCGTAAGGTCATAAAAAAACTGAAAATACAAATTTTAAAAATCGATACGTAACCTTATAATTAATTAATCTTTCGCGAAAGATATCTTTACAAGTACCAAGCGATTACAACTCTGACAAATTGTGTTTCCTGAATAAGTTTATCTTTTAGATTTCGTAAAGCATTATTCTCGGAGAAGAACAGGGACAGCAATATGTCCGGTTTTTTTTTATCTTGCCGGTACAACATGCAATTTGCGTAATTGGGAAAGGTCTGATTGGATTATTCTCAAGGGCATTTCGCCTTGACTACAGAGAGAAAGAGCAATATTTTGCTGTGTACTTAAATGAAAGTCGTAATTTCTTCTCATCGGTGTCATTAAAAAAAGGTCGCGAAGTTATTTAAGTGGTTTGCGTATATCTCTGGTAAACAAGGAACAAATAAAATATTGAAAAACCTCAATGTCGAATACCAAGGGAAATAATGAAGGATAATAAGAAGCGAGTAACGAATAACTCTTTATTAAGCTTCCTGTCTTACCATGGGCGGGTATAATTCATTTGGTTTCGTTGCGGATTCTGGCTAAAACGGCAACACAATTATTTACGCCGTTGGATTTTTTATCATGGATACCAGAAAATATTCGAGGAGTAATTTTTATTTGAAAAAATAATTTTTTCGAAAATTAAAATCTTTTGCGTTCTCTAAAAGGGAGCTTTGTGATGGTGTAACAAAGGTTTGAGATAACTTTATGGAATTATATTGAATATCCAGGAGTCGATATATGATTTTGATAAAATTTCGTTCAAATTTTTTGGTTTTCTTCTAAGGATGAAGCGAAAAAAAGAATTATAACGATTGCATTAATGTATTTTTTAAGTTTTGATTTTTCGATTTTTGAAAATTGATTTTAACTTATCCGTTCAAGAGATAGTTCCGTTTTATTAATTTTGTTGAAAATTTTTAAATCGATTTACTTGAAATTGGTGGGTTATAGACTTTGTTATAGACAGTATTTTTGCGGTTTTCAGTAATATTACTTGATCAATATTTAAAATAAAATATCTTTATTATTTATACTGCTATTTTATGCAGACATGCATGTTCCGCTTGTGCTCTGATCAATCGCCCCTTATATAACCTGAACTACGACTTTTTATTGCATTAAACACTAGCAAATAAGAACTTATTATATTATAAATGCATCAAACGGGTTTTGTATATAAATCAGATACTTGCGCTATAAACCCTTAGAAAGGAAATAATGCATAAGGCACTTTTAACCTCATTTTTCTCGATTCTCATTTGATAATATTTGACTGTAATTACCCCAAATAGCAATTAATTTTTTTACATTAAGATAAAATAAAATAAGACCGTTGTTATCATACGTTTCTTTGAATTTTCCAATTGTTAAGGCTTCTAAATTATTATGATAGCAAAACTGCATTCGATAAATATCCTTAGTTAGATAAAAAGCCACTGAAAACTAAGATCTTGCATGACGATCTAATAAAATAAAAGAAATTCTTTTTGTAGTTTAAAATAAGTAGTATTTTATGTATAGTTCTACATAAATCTAAATTCTGTTTGCAAAAATGTTTATAATCTTTAATTAAAGAATGACTGCAGTTATTACCCGCTGGTCCCATTTCTCTACTCTCCCCTATTTAAAAAAAAATAGTCTTAGTTTGCAATGAGAAGGTAAATAAATGCATATTTTTTATATTTATAAGTTAGTATTCTACTGTGAGCATAATGTATAATTTGTTACAATGATTCATATTAACAAAAAATCAACCATATCCAAAAAATAATGTTACAATCTCATACTCTTTTAGATTGTATCCAGAACTAGTAAATGTAAATATTATATTATAAAATATACTATTTTCTTAAATTCTCATGACATTGAACTTTTCTCATTTACAAAAAGACGTTCATAGAAGGATTTTTAAGATTTCGATTTCCTGATATGATATATGTACTTCTCTCTCAGTTCTTGACTTATTTGCACGGATATACATACGCACAGTTTTAAATATGAATTGGCAGGGGTTTTTTAAACTCTTGCATGCGGGAAATTCCAACAATAAGTATTGTAATGTTTCTTTTGATAATATAAAAACTAATCCTGTTTATATTTTTCTGATTCTCTGCTTCCCACATCCGTTTGTCTAGTCGTACATTCAGATCAAATCTCTTCGGGCAAAATTTATTCACTCGACAGTATTTAATCTTTCAATAGACGAGTCATAATTCCAAAGATATAAATATTAACGAATCCATTGTAACAAATCCGTTGTAACAGGTGTGCGCTGTTGCACAGTCAAAGCAAGCTCCTACATAAAAAATACATACTCTATACATACCTCGTGCATTATTATCGTTTACCAAATACAAATATTTAATCAGTAGCATCGATAGCAGATGAAAATTTTAAATTATATACCTCAATATTATCAAAATACAATATTAACAATTACGCATATTCATTATACTAATTCAACTATTCACAAATCATTGAATAAACGTGATAAATAATAAAACTATATTTAATTAGCTTGTAATTTGATATACGAATTTCATTTTATTTATTTACGTGGCCGTTCAGTTTTATAAAATATTCGTTCATAAAGCTGATCGCCTAGAAAAAAAAGGTCGTCACATGTCAAGTGCATACTCATCAAATCTGCTCGTAACCCACCCGCACGCGCTTAATTTCACGATGAGCTCGATTCTCAAAAGAGTCGGCCGTGTATAATAAGGGGGATCAGTATAGCGCAGTATATCCTAATATATACGCACTCATCGGTCTCGATTACGTAACCGATCCGCAAATCCACGAGGGACGTATATGATAAGAGTAACTCGTGTATACACGTACACACATAGGCAGCACGTAATCAGCACGGAGTGACTGACTCCTGGGGATAGTGACATAAGCGTCGAGAGAGAGAGAGAGAGAGAGAGAGAGAACGGTTCTCTCGGACGTTGCCAACTCCGCAGCGACACGGGAATAAATCATACGCGTCGCAGTGTGTGTGTGTGTGTGTATAGGCAGCGCTGATTGGTCATGTTCTTGTTGCTGCAGTTGTTCGAGCAGCTTTTTTTCTCTCTCGTATAGAGATGCTAATCGCGAGGCTGGGAAACGCGGTTATATGCGCATTTCTTACGGTTAGAGGCGCGCGCCATATGTTCGCTCTTTTTTCGAGTCGGTCGAGCCTCTTGAGTCTGTCGCAGCGAAATGATGTATTGGCATCGGAACAGTCGCTCGCATAACCTTGGCATTATATATGATATATTTCTTCGAACGGATCTCGAGCTTTTATTTGCGCTCGATTTGAATTATTTGAAATTTCGTAACCGATAAAACATGTTAATCCATTTTGCATTCGTCATCTTTATAATAGTCGTTCGCTATAGAGATCTATGCTCTTGTATGGCGCCATTTCAAAAATACATACATCCGTGAATAATCAATTTCGCTACGAGGAGAGAACTCCGAGGTCTCGCACGCGGTGATAAAAATATTGTTCAATATCGGTAAGCGTCGGTCACAATAGTATAGAGTCCCACATCACTCCCGACCCCCTCCGACGCATCGCCCACTGAGCGGAAAATAAATTCCTCGGAACTTGGCTGCTGAATTAAAGTTCCATCCGGCAGAAATGATCCCGGGCTACGAAGTACGGGTAAAGTAAAAAATTCGTGCTCGTCTTTGCTGAACTCGGTCTGGTGAATTCCAAAGCAGGCAGCTGCCGCGGCTCGTCCGAAACAAAGCTCTAGAACTTGGCTGCCTGGTACTGCGAACCGTTCGCGCTTAAACCCCGCCCTTAAAACTTTAATAGGTGCATCAGTTGAATGTGTGTGTGTGTGTGTGTGTGTGCAGAAATTTCGAAAAATCCTGGCGTTGCTCCTTTTCAATCGTTTCGCTGCAGCTCTTCCGCTTTGGTAGATTCACTTTGACATTTAGCCGGTGCGCCGCGTCGCGTGCGGCATGTATATATATGGAAATGCGGGGCGCGACGCGACGATGTACTTTGCATTCGAGGCGCCCGGCTATACACAAAAGATTAGGGCGAAAGCTCCTTTTCCCTACGTATGTATATACAAAGCGAGTCGCTTTTCGCGCTACTACCGCCTGCAGACGAGCTCGCGACGACTTTGCGAGAAAGAGAAGGCCTCCGTTCTTTTAGCCCGCGCGGAAAGAACCAAAACCGCTCATTATTTATTTCCGCGAAATCGCGGAGAAATATTTGTTATTCAGTCGGGGGGACGCGGCTCGCAGCGCACTTTACTCGTGCACGACGGCTTAGTATGGTAAGACTGGAAGAAATCTCTTCCTGTTTTTTCGTTTTCCTTTTCGCTTCGAAACGGTTTTGTACGGTGAAATTCGAAGAGGATTCTGCTGGTCTTTGTAGCTAATTTAAGCTTCGAATTTTCCACTCGATAGCCAAGATCCTGAAGTTTAGTAAAATAACTTATGGCATAGAAGCATATAATTCGTGTACAAAGCCAAAGAACTTTTTCAATTACGTCGACTCGCCAAGTTGAAAAATTAGTGTTTCAATTTATATTATTTGAGCTATGAAATAATTAAAGCACGAAGAGATAGTTTCGTTTTACTAAAAGGCATAGGATATATATATACCGCAGGCGGCTTCACCTGCGCGACAAAGCGCACCTGTTAGACTGAATTTAGTACATCCGAAAATGAATATTCATTTGCTCGCGGGAGTAAATGTTCATCCTCTTAAATTGAAAATTCACCGTCTAGAGAAGCCTATTTCACGCTCTAACGGATTGAATCTGCGTGCATATAAAAGGTAGGGGGAGCATATAATAAAGTGTGCCTTTGAAAAAGTACACGACGCAATTTATACACGCGGCTCGGGATAATGACTTGTGTTTGATCACAAGTTTACGCGTTTAAATGTTCTATCAGTTGGTCGAGACAAATATTTAATAACGGAATCGTTTAACATTATATAGCGCACGCGTTATATAACTGATTGTGCGCGCGCACGCGTGTCAAAGAACTTGTAGAACAAAGAATTCGCAATTGCGACACTGCCGCAATTCTAATTCGACTTAATTGGAGTGACACTTTAATTGCCGCGAATATGTATAGCAAATTGCGAGATCGATCGGATTAACAAAAAAAAAAAAAAAAAAACAGTAGGTGTACTTTGTATTTTAATGCGCACGCCTACTCCCGTAAGATGTTAATCCAGAAACTTCGATCTGACTTGAAACTGTACAAAAAAAAAATCGAAAATACAGCCTTTTAGAACACGAATCGATAAATCATGGGCGACAACTGGTCGTTATACACTACTAGCAGTTGTGAAACATTTGAATGCACGTCTCTACACTCCTGCGAGCGATATACCCTAATCGAAACGTCGTCGCCTCAGCAAACTATTTCCCGAAAGAAGATGAAAAATGAATAAAAAAAAAAAATACTCGGCGCGTTACAATCGCAACACATCCTTATAATAAGCCCATTGAAGTTTGCTCGTTACGCGCTATACACTCCCTCGCGCGCAAAGTCGCGAAAAAGTAATGTTTCCCGCAATTATATAGCGCGGTCCGGCGTAATCTCCGGGGCGCGCGTTGCATTGTGTCGCGCACCAGTGTGCCAAAGTAACAAGCCGAACTATTTTCGACCCGAGGTATGGTGCATCTCTTTAAGGGGGAAAAAGTTCTCCGCGTTGAAAAACTTTCTTCCTTGCCTTAATTCGAAATACATCTCTACACGAATGCTTTCTTCTCCTAGTAGTGTAATATATATTTGAGCCAGCAAGCGCGCGGCTTTTTAATCATGCCAACCCAAGCCCGCATATTTATTTATCCTTTTCACCGCGCAAACTTTGTGCACTTTTCCTCCGTAGGTATACGTGTGCGTGCGTTTCTATATACTCACTTTTTATTCAACTGGTATTTATACGGGTAAGTTATCCGCGCGAGGGGAAGGGCGGGGGGACCTTGTTTCGCGCGGGTTAGTAGCAAACTTATGCGAAAGTGTGCGCGCGCGCGCGCTCGGGCGAATAAGTTTGCGTGCACATTTTTAAACGAGCGACGAGAGCTATTAAATATTTATCCACGAGCTGCGGTGGAGCTTTGAATGGTAGGGAGTTTTGCCGGGGCATAAAATGTGTTTGCCCGAGTTCTTTGTATATCAATTCTCCATGTGCGTGCGTGTGTGTGTGCCTGTGTGCTGCTCGCGCGTCTTGTTGATGCGACTTGACGTGCAGCCCCATTATAAAGTTTTGTTTAAATGACTGGCGTATGACGTGCGCGCATACGAACTTTTTCTCTTAAGCTTTTCAATGCGGTAATTTCATAGAGAAAAGTTAGTTAATCATTCGTCGTGTGTTTATTTGACGAAACGATGGGTTGATGTTCTCTTTCATGTACGTAATTGATGTACGTATCTTTGCAGATTATTTATCTGATGTACTGTTCTTTTTTTTTTAGGGAACGAGAGTACAAATAAGTGTTACTTTTGATCTGAAGAAATATACAGCTATCCGAGTAAAGCAAAAATGTTTAATTTATGATTCATGTTGCGTATAAGTACGCACAAGAATTCGAAATGTTAATTTTCAAAGCGCGACAATATTAACTTTCTTTGTTTTAAAATTTAATTGAAACGTTTACAAATACTTTCTCGGTTTTTCGTTAATTTAAACAATAAAGTCTTACACCAATGTAATACCATTTCATCCCGCTAATTTGAATGCTTTAGTTCTTTGTTATTCATATACTTTTGTTCGTACAGTAAAGCTCAGCTCGAAAAGAAAAGCCGAGGTTTTAAAAGAAAGGGAGCACCGACGGAACATCTTCATCCGACTGAATGTTTTTCAATGCTATACAAATTCTAAATAGCCAATCGCACGGGGCTGCACACCGACTGATAGGAATATTCCGCTTTATTGACATTTAACATATCGAATTTTAAATCGACTGCGATCCCTGCGGTTATTCCGCAACCACGATAGACAGAGAGAAGAGCGAGAAGGCGAAAGAGACAAAGAGCGACAGAGTCTCGAGTAAGCAGGCTTTAAAAAATGAGAAAGCATTCCTTATCTATTGTGTGGGCGGGCAGCTGAAGCTCTCCGCGGGCACCGCAGCTATATATACATATATATATGTATATAACAGCCCGAGACCCCTTCTTCCGTTCGGAGTATAAGGGAGGAAAAGGGAATTGCATTAAGAGATAAAGAACTCGGTGGAATTTACGGCCAATTTCATTTTCGAGAGCTGCGGAAAGTATATAGTAGAGGGAATCCTTTGTGATGAATCTATAATTTCGGCGTCGGCCAAGCTCCCTTTCTTCTTTCCTCGACACCGAGGCTTATTATTCTCTATACTTCGACGGACGCGATTAAAATGTACATTGGCTTGATTCGCTCTGCAGACCGAGGTGCTTTCTACGGATGCGGATGGCGGCTCCGAGTGCGATGCTTTATCATTCTATGCAATGTGCATTCTGTTTTGTTCGTTTCAAGCTGCTAGTGGAATTCGAAATCCTTTCTTTGATTCATTTGTCCATTCTTAATCATTCGTTTGACTGAGAAACTAATTTTAATTACAGTTTATTATTATTAATAAGGACTAAGTACAGTAAATTAACTTATATTGTACATAGCAAACATTCTATTTGAATATATTAAGATTCTGAAACTTCATTGTAATTATAATTTGGAGATTGTAAATTAAAACTTTTATGACGGCGGAAGACGTATTATTTAAACTGCGGGAACGTCTACAATAACGGGAATAAAACAATAGTATAAACTTACATTAACATCGAGCTAAATAAATTTTATATTTGTACTTATGAACTTTAATAATGCAAACAAATAGATCTAAATTAACACTTGAATTGGAGTTTTATTCGCCATAGAAACTAAATTTGCAAGTTTGGTTTTTGAAGAACAAAATCAAAAGTTTTTTAAACTAACTTGTTTTGAACTTAATTCTCTGGAGCTGAGATGTAATGCATTTCGAAAACTTGTGTTGATTTCATTAAATTCTGCGAATAAAAATGATTAAACAACCAAATTAAAAAATTTCAAGACTGACCTGAATTATAAACATAGAAAGTTCAAAACATTTTTGTTTTTTTGCAAAAACACTTTTTGTAAGAACCTCCTCTTACCTCAAGTACACGTCGAAATTTTTTTATTTCAATGCTAAATAGCCGCAATGTACAGAAAACGAACCCATCGATTCGTTCCCTTTTTATCCATAAATCAAGGTACTTTTTCTTAAATAGAATCAATTACTCACTACTACTAGGGTTTGTGAAAGAGTTCGGTAACGATAAAGCTACGATATTTCAGCCTCCCTCAAGCTTTCTCGAAAGTCAGAATTGAATAAATCAGCCTAATAAATCAACCACATTCGCGGATAGAGAAGAGGGAGGAGTGAGAGATCGCTGACTTGACATTTTTTATTTACGCACGCATATGCATATATACTCGAGGAATCCCGCAAGTACATTTTTATACCCTACGTTCGAGATGTTCAAATTTTAAAGAAGGCTAAAGGAACTCGAGTGAAATTATACAATGACTCGCTATAAGAGATGTTTTATTGATACATTAGTTCGCGTTCATCATTAAAACCAATTTTTTTATGTCTCGTGAAAAATCGATCTGCTTATAATAATTATGCAAGTTTAGCTGTTCGATGGGAACCATACGATCCTGCGCGTTCGAATTAAAACTACATTCGACGCAGCGTTATTTCGAGCTTCGCACTAACTAGCCAAACCTTTTTTCCCTTTAATAATGCAGTAAAACAAGTGCATTTCCGCGAAGCCATTAGCTGGACCGAAGGAAAAGAACGGCGAAGCTGTGAAATATTTCAAATTCTCCGCTATAGGCTTTTACACTTAGGTGTAACTTTATTATTCCCTCAATTGAGCGCGTTACAGCATAATATGCACGAGCTCTTGCAAAGGGCTACGCGAGCCAAAAGAATATGATGGAAGGCTCGCGCGTATGCTGCAGCCCTGTAATAACGGATCATTTGCGTACTTTACACTAGGTATACACATTTATGAGAGGTCGTGCATTAAAATGTGAGAACTGGTCGTGGAAAGCTTTCAACTGTAATTATGTTTGATGAAGGGTAAGTGGGTTAAATGATGTAAAAGGCTGGAATGTAGAGCGTTTGATTTTTAAATGTTAAACCACGCTTTGTTAAAGGCTTCGATAATAATATTTAGCTTTTATGGTTTGACGACGATTCCAACCGCGTGCGGGCAATATAAACGAGTGAAACAATTATTCTTTTTTACTAACGGTCCACGTATTCGCTTGTCGAACTTCTCAAAATGCTTGCAGAATCCACCCCTATGAAGAAGGAAAAATATACGAGTCACCCGTCGATCCGCTCGAAATAATGCATCGGTAATATTTGTCCCTCTGCAATGCGCACCGACACGTAAAGCCCCGTATGCGCACACAACAAGAAGAGAAGTCCCGTATTGACCAGTGCGTAGCTACAGCGACATGTGCGTGGAACTGTACACCTCGAGCCACCCAGCGTGTATAGGCGAGGCCGACCCATGGCACAATGCATAGACCCACACACACACACACACACACACATGTATATACATATAGAGATACGTTGGACCAACAACCGTATCGCATTAACATGTTCCGCCATGTTCCTCCTTGCGATTTGAATACATGAGCAGTATACAGACGTGCGCGCGCTTTCGGACTGTATGTGTAACGCTACACAATAACGGCTGCCCTTCTCCGTGCGCGTGTGCGTCGGCGAGTGTATTGTGCATCGTGGCTACGTCCGGGCTGTTGCTACATTTTTTATGTCTCCCAAGCTTTGCGAGCTCGACTGCGCGCGTGTCACGTGTGACTAGAGATAGTACGGGATAATTCTCCATTTTTTTTTTGTTCGTCTCCATGCGCCCGTCGTTATGCGCGCGCGCGCGATTTCGCGATAAAAGGGACTCCGGAGACCGCAGTGGAGGATATATATGCCCGCTCGAAGCCCGCACTCTTTTATCGTGGAATTACGATTGCTTCCGGCCGACGGTGTGCCGCTGCACTGCACTTGCAGATTATGTAACTGTAATGAATACGACTCGCGGATATGCGTTAGAAAGGTTATAGTTATAAAGGTAACTGCTTACCCAGCACCAGTACAAGCTTTGAATGGAAAATAATTACTACGTTCCGCAGTAGTCGTGGGACAGTCGCGTATCGTAAGGATTTTTGGTATGTTGGTAAGAAACATTACTATTATATAAGGTGAAAAAAGAACTATATTTATCTATAAAATTGCTACGTTGCATCGTAAAAATTGTGCTATATCAAAATTTAGATGCGCATTATATGTATATGAATATTTAATATATTCTGTAATAAATTTTGCCATAACGGCAACAATATTTAATACATTGTATAATGCATATGTCCTCGACTACAACGGAACACAGCAAAATTTAGAATTTAATATTCTAAATATTACACGAGCATATTTTTCCCCGTGTGCAGCATTACCTCTGTGATTCCACAATGTTATTGCCGATTCTGTTTGGCAAATAATAGCTAATGGAAATCTTTATGTCGGCCGATGTTTGCGGTCGCGAATGCAGGCCGCAGTAGTGCAGCGATAACGAATTGATGTAAAGGTTTTAAATGCTGCAGTCATTATCGTTTGATGATTATCTCGTTCGATGTATCTCGTCTAGGGCTGCGGTATACGGTGAAAAAGCTTTCACGCTAACCGAGTTACGCGTGTCCACCGGCAATTTAATTTCATTCTCACAACGATGGAGAAAAACACAGCGAGCTTTTATCGCATTTATAGATGTTTCGTATATAACCGAGTTCCAATAATTCAGTGAAGTTGGGCGGAAGAAGTCTTGAATATTTTTAGTCTGCTTTATTTTATTGATAAAAAAGCATGCGAAACATAAACATTGTGCTTGTTCTCGGTTCTATGATTCAAATGGGAACCGAAAACTTATCCGCAAATTATTTCATTCGGATTTCTTATACAATGATTGGAAAATTTATTCGCCACCAAACAACGGGATAAAAGGAGATTTAACAATTTTGTTCTTTTGTGATTTCAGATTCAAGGAAGGAGGAATCAGGAGCAAAGGACGAGGAGGGAGAATCATGTAAATGACTAGATCGCGGTAGCACGGGAAAAACGGGTCCGCGAGGAGATTCGTCGAAATCACGAACACGTGGCGAGACGTAAAGCGGGGTAAGTTTTGCCTCCTTCTCTATATATATGTATATAAGCACACATTTACACTATTCAGCCCAAGTCCATATTTCACGCTATTGACTCGATCTCCGACACTATGCAATTATCATAATTCCACAAGCAATCGTTGTGTGGATAGAGTGACTATAATTACAGATCGATAGATCAGAATTCCATAGCATACATAAACATATACACTTAATTTGCTTAATATTTAGTTGAAAAAGAAACATAATAGATTTTACAATATTTATCGCGGAACAATTTGCATTTTCGATTAGCTATCAATTAAATTCATCGCTTTGAATCCTCAAGCCCTTGCCCAGTTCTCTATACACTTTTTTCATTAAATGCGAGCCCACTTTTCAGTCTCTCTTCCCCCCCCAATCCTCTCTTAACACCAGCGATAAATTTCGAAAAGCAACTAAACCGAAAAAAGAAGGGACTACACCTCGAAATCTCCACTACACAGAGTGCACTAAAACTCCGCTGCCCAGTCCATTCCAACCGGTCGGACACACTCTTTTCTCGCACGAAGACCCGAAAACCACCCCTTCGAAACATTCGGTACCCATCGTCCACCTTAACCTACAAAATTCCCCCGAAAAATAAAAGAGAGAGAGAGAGAGGGAGAGCAAGCCCTTAATCCGTTAATGCTCTCTTGCTCGATCGTGTGCGTCTCGACCGAGCAAGTAATAAAAGTCGTCCTACAACATTTGTACGCGTGGCTAAGAGTCTAATCTTAAGTGCCTTGAGGGGGTTGAGCGACCGAAAACCGTCTACGTCTAGTCCACTCTCTCTACAGCCTCTCGCCTTGCTCTGACATATTATCCTCTAACATCTCGACTTCTTCGCCAAAGGAACGCGGCGATCCTGCGGCTGGTCTACCAAACTTTGGACCTTATACTCCCTGGAATTCCTTGGAGTCCAGCAAGAGAGAGAGAGAGAGAGAGAGAGAATATCTGTGGGGTACGAGTATATGACTGTACGAGTAAGGGATATTCCGTGTCGAGTTAGCGGTGAATAAAAAATTAAAAAACGTATGCTTGACCTTTTGAAATGTTTAGAAAGTTTTATAGTGGAAACAGTAGGAGCCACTAAAAATCTGTAAATACGGATACATTACAAACTTTATGAGAGTAAATGTTCAGTCTTTGTGAGCGGTAATTCGTTTTATTTGAATTTGGAAGTACGCAACCAACATTTGATAATATTATAAACTCTATTTAAATATTTTTATAATAAATTATGTCATATCATTATAGTATAGTTATACTTGAAGATGAAATGTAGAAGAATGTATTTTTATAACTATATGCCTTGGTAAAAAGTTACAAGCATTCCCCAAAGTTTCGAAGACATACTTTTTAACCAACCGACCAAGGAATACTCCACATACACGTACATACACATGCTCTAGATAGAAGATATAGATGCACGTGGCTCGAGAAATTCGAACGTCCGAATTCCGGAATTTATTTATCGGACCGTGTTGATGTGGGTGGAGGGGGGAGACGTTTGTTTTCCGTATCCGGCCGAGAGGACGATTCTCGAGTCTTCCCCCTCTCTCTCTCTCTCTCTCTCTCTCTCTTCTGCTTCTGATCCTTTTTTTTCTTGCTTGAAACCAGACGAGGGTTAAAGGTGGCGCGAGACAAATTGAAAAGTTTACGAGACGGAGTGGATGTGCGTCTTTGAGCCCAGGCAAGTCTACGGGCCAAAGTCCTCGTGAGAAATCGTTGGCCTCGACCGCCGCTATATATACGTACGAACTGTCTGAAAAATACTTTATAGGCTTACCTTTAGCGGTTTACGAACATTTTCCAGAATATCTATTCTCCAGTTAGACACTGTTCTTCGCATAAAAGGAATCTATGAATGAGTATTCTGTCCTTTTATCGTTTTATGTATAAAATTCTGAATGGAAAATTTAAATTAATGAATTTCAATTTAACGCGTAATTTGTACGATTTCTCATATAAAAAAGTATAATGATCGGAAAAAATGAAGCCAAAATAAAACCTATATGATGTACTGGTTGTTCAATTCAGATGCGAAATACGTATCCATTTCAATTTGGCAAGCTGAATAATTAAAGAATTTGGATAGCATTACATTTGTTTTTATACACTAATTACACATCAATATTGCTAAAATGTAATTATTATTATTGATAAATAACGATACACAGTACATAGTAATTATTTTCAAGTTTCGATCCAACCCCAAAATTTAATAATTTTCGTTTATTATAGAAATTCCCTGAAAATGATAAAATAATAAGTCAAAAACGCTTCGATAATAAGTATAAGGGGCGCGTATATATAGCGCGAATGAATATACAGGTAGTGCACTAAAAGAAACAATGAAATAAACGGTCTGCCATAGGGATATTCTTTTATTACTGCACCACGCGAGAATAGTATATAACCGCCGTATTTTTTATGATAATTTTTATTGCCAAACTCACGCAGTGAAATATAATTGCGGTCAGCAAACTTGTGTCTGAAGTACTGTTGATATCGCGCCGTATACACACAGGGGATCAAGCAGCACAAGCCCATAACAATAACTATACATACTCCCGAGCTGTGTATATACATATATATATAGATATAGGTATAGGTATGTATACATAAGGGTCGCAACGGCGCAATAATATCCAGGTCAAAATTATGGTTAGAGAAGCAGGCATTTGTTTCCTCGGCGGCGGCAGCGGTGGCGGTAAAGCGCTACGAATCCTTTCTCCCCCATTACGATTTAACGGCTCAAAGTGCTGCCGCCCGTAAAGCCTCGCCGTAGCAGCTTCGCCCGAGTGCATCGAGCGTATAAATATACACTCCATCCCGATAAACTCCTTCGCGGAGCGTACACACACACACACACACACACACAGAGACACACAAGCCGCTCTGCCCTTGTTACCTATGTAAATTGAGAAAAGATGTTCTCCGGGCCTCGCGCTCCTTTTTCATTCGCTTATATGTAGAGGAATGAAAGAGAGCGAACCCTCTCTCTCTCGCTCTTGTCGAATCCCGCGGGTGGATAGGAACGACTACGGGTTATAAGTAGAGCCAAGAAAGCGTCGAGGTGTATAACACGAGATAGAGAGAGAGAGAGAGAGAGAGGAAACGCAGGAATTCCCAGGGGTTTTCGGGCCAGAGTGTCTATAGAATACCGGAGCCCCAGCTTCGTTATTTGCTGCCGCACCGAGCTGCTGCTGCAGACGCGTGTGCCAAGGTTGGCGGTGTTATAGTGGTCTGAAGGTTCCGGTGTACGTTTGCCATTGGCTGAGAAGAGAGCGTCTCCACTATATAGCGTGTCCGCGTGTAATTTCACGCGGTACTAACTGTCGATATGTCTCGCGTACGCTTTCTTTCGTAAAGCATTGCCTTTAAGACTTATTCTTTAGGAGATCAAATGTGCTTGAATCAGATTGTCAAAATTAAATGTTTATAATTAGCGATTCGTTAGATTGTGTCGCAAGGTACTCTACACGAGAATTAGTGGATGTGGATGTTACTTTTAGATCGACTTCGCTCCATTTCGGTTACTTTAACATGCATTTTTCACGCTACTAGTCGCTTAATATTATAGACAAGTATAACATTAAAATATTGAAATTAATTTTTTTCAAGCTTCAAATTCAAGTTTTATATCAATACACTCTCGACAGTTATAGTATTTGTAACTTCTCGATACCCTTGAAAATGGTCTATAAAGTTTGTAATGTAATGAAAATAAATATTTGTATATATATTTTGGATATGAGTTGCGTAAATGTGAATTTGATATTAGTGTAGTTTAAAATTATTTTTTAAGATTAAATTACAATTTAATTTTAATCTATTTATAATTTTAATGAGTTTTAACCTTTCTACATCATAAAAAGACTCTTTTAACGTTATTAACATGAACATGAAATACTTCTAATTGGTTAACTACATTTAAACCTTCATTAGAATAGTTAGAAAATAAATGAACATTCTTTTATGAAAAATATTCATTAGAGTTTTTAAGATTCAATATAGCGTACTTAAAAGTAGACAATACTCGAGTCCGGTCAGACATTAATTGAGCTTACATTTCATAAAAAAGTAAAGAAATTTTTTGATCATTATTTCGCAAAATGAAAGTCCGCACATACGATCGTGATAAGTTATAAATTTGATGA
The DNA here is from genome assembly GCA_900490025.1 of Megastigmus dorsalis. Lineage (NCBI taxonomy): Eukaryota > Metazoa > Arthropoda > Insecta > Hymenoptera > Megastigmidae > Megastigmus > Megastigmus dorsalis. The sequence goes on from UELU01130241.1 coordinate 16,199, forward strand.
AAGAGAATCTGTTAAAAATGCGATGCATTTTAAATGCTGAAGGCTCAGAAGTATAAAAGTGTTTTTGCTGCATCCGCACGGAAACCGCATTCCTACTTACTTACACCCTACATAACTTCAAAGAAGTATTTTTCATTTTGAGCCGCTTACAATCTTCTTCCTTTTTTGCTCTGTCTCCTGTCTCTCTCTATCTCTCTCTTAAAGGTTAGAAGTCTCTCACGCGCGCTCTTGTACTTTACCTCGTTCTGAAAATTATGCATCCAACAGGCGTCGCTGAGCTTCTGCACTCGGAAAGTATAAATATCTAACGGCATCGTGGCACTTCAAACTAATATTTACAAATTTCAAAGCGAGCATTTTGTCAATATGTACGAATTGATTTACACGTGATTTGGTTTCGAATATCATTTTTCCGCTGGGTTTGGAAAATCGATCGTTTGATGATTGAAAGCGTAGCTGTTGGAATGCACGACAAGAACGCGTACATCGATCCGTAGCGTGTAACTTTATTTCTATATACAGCAATTAAAGTCCCGTAATTTTTTTTTATATAAATATTACATGTAAATATTGAATTTCAGATTGAATGCAAATTTCAATTCTATAATTCAATACTGCTACGTGAATAATGTTCGCAATCGTATTTTTGGTTTTATCGACGAGGTATATTGATTAAAGTACTTTCGACCAAAATTTCAATTGAATTTTACGTTTGATGACCAAAGAATCTCTTATAATTGTTTTTTTTTTGTTTCACTAAAGCTCGTTATATTCAAGGGATGTCTTTGATATTTTTTCGAATATCCAATCTTGATAAAACTTGAATGTTCAAATACAAATCTTGCAGTAAAGAGTTGTCAATAATCTATTTTTAAGAAATAAAACAATATCCGATACAGTATATATTTTTCGACTAAAAAGTTCAGCTTCCACTCGCGATCCGCAAGAACGGTTATTTCCGTGAAAAATTAAGTTCCTCGAACGGAGGCCAAAGGAATCAGTAAAATCTGTCACCGCGTATAAAAGGGATGAATCAAGAGGTCCCGACTGTACAAAGGCAATACAAACCCGATCGAGATCAAACGGCTTAAAAGACGCGGCAAAGAAAGGCGACTTTGAAAAAAGTTTTCCGATTCAGCGAAAACCAGAATCCAATATAGTCTACTCTCGCGCTTGCCTTCCTTCCCTCCTAGACAAAGCGACTTTCCTCCATCGTTTTCTTCCCCTCTATCCCTCTTCTTCTTTTTTTTTTTCTTACCGCGCACCGATCGACGTCAAGTTCCATATCGAAACGTTAGATTTTTCGAAGAAACGCACTTCTGCGCTCGCTTATGCGCCACCTGGATAAAATCTATATTTATCCTGCCCGCGCCGGCATTATCATAGATTTTTATTATTTTTCGATCTCGCTCGAGCTTATCTCTCCTCGATGGTGGAATACCTTATCCGCGGAAAGAAGCTTCCTTCCCGCTTTGTTTTAACGAAGCTGCAACCGCTCTATTTGACGAAAAGAATTTCAACCAACAAATTCACCTATTTATACGCTCATCCTCGATCCGACTTACTCCAAGTTTCGGTGTGCATGTGCGGCGCGGCATTGGGCCGAGTGTTTTTGCCAGCAACCCTCGATCCTCGACAGCAGCAGCAGCAGCAGCAGCAACAGCGACAGCATTAAAAACGAGAGTAGCACTTCGCATACTTATACCGGCGTTATACATTATGTTAAGTCAAGAAAGGAGTTGTCGCGCTTCTTCTTCTTCTCTTCCTCAACTTCCACCCCCTGTTTTGGTCGTTCATTTCTCCTTTTTTTTCGCCTTACTTTTAATGCCTGTTTTAACAAGAGTCACAGGGCGAATAAAAGTAGTGCGAGCGAGAGAGAGAGAGAGAAGAGAGAGAGCAGCGTCACTTCCAGTACTGCGCGCGCACGGCAAGAGAGAGGCTTTCAGGCTGCACACTCCTGCCCGAGGCATGTTTAACGATTCGTAAAGCTGACATTCCAGTTGAATCCCCGGCTCAAAGATATTACTCGCACACAGCAGGGCCAGTTTAATGCGAAAAACTGCCCCAGCTCTCGACAGCTGCTGCTGGCCTGTACACCCGAACTCTACTTTCTCTCTCTCTTTCTCTCTGTGTGTGTGGGCGCGTAAAAAATTAAAGCGCGCGCCGATGGTGCGTGTGGATCGGCGAATGAATACAGCGAGAGGATATCGGTTCCGCCGGGAATTTGATTCTCTGCTGCTTTTATTTTTTACCCGAGGCTAGAGCATTGTATCGAAATTTTCGTAGGTTTCGTCGTTTTTTTTTTTTTTTTGTTTTAGTTTATTTTATTTTATTGGGAATAAATTCGTGGTATATGTATAGAGTGCGAGTAGGTCAGCGGACAATTTTAAAACTTTTATGCAAGAAAACAGATATTCTATAAGCGTATCTATTCTAAATCCATAGAGTGAAACGACTTGAGCGATCTTAGCTTTTACTGCAGCAAACGGTTCCGTTTAGTTTGCTGGATTTTTTACTTCGGACAAATGTGTGTAAAATGTGCAACGGAACCGATTAACAGGGACAACTTCGCGCAGACTCAATTAATTAAAATTAAACCAACATAGCAGACGACCGGGCCAAAGTTTTCATTTTAGAAATTCATCGTACGTGCATCAATTTGTATAATACACCTTGTTACAAACTTCATTAATTTCCGAAGTTCCATCATCTATCACATCTCAAAGTCTTCGTAATGTGGCTAATCGTTGAAAAGAATACAATAAAAATAAACGGCGCGGAATAAAAAGTATTAAGTTATCCAATGATGAACAAAGTTTTTCTCAATTGTATATTGAAGAAAATCCGTCGAGTGAAGTTTTCGATAAAATTAAAGCTTTTACATCGCAACTTGTACGTCGAGGATGTTCATTAATTTTATTGGATTATAAATCTTTTACGCTCCTTTTTTCTTTCAATTTTCGTCAAACTCTACAATGAGATTTGAATTTTTTTATAAATCAACGGACTTTTTAATTACTTTTCTTCTGGCGCTCTTCGATAATCTTTACGTCGAAAATCTGAAATTTAAAAATTAATTTAAGTTTAACGAAGCCGGCTTTGCTCTAAAGATTATCACTGCGTTTTTTATCTTTGTTACTTTCTTTACAAACGCTATTTAACATAATGTGCAATTGCAACAAAAAATTAATAGTGCTTATTTTATTATAGCAAGCGAAATTTGTATTCGAAATCTAAATACTTTGATATAACTGAATTTTTGTCAACAGCATCGACCCTCGCAAAAATTTCACAGCATCGCAATCAAAAGTCTTCGTTGTCGCCTGTGCAAATTTACTTAGGACACAGCGACACAAAAGGGATCCTCTTGTAAAAATTCAATTGTGTGTGCCAGTTGGCACGCAAACAAAAGCCTTTATTTCCACCCTCGCAGTATCACACCCGCCGTCAAAACTAAAGCATCCCTAATTCCCGATTCCCCCCATCCTGTCAAAAGCGTCAAAATTCACACTCACCCGATCGATTCATCCCTCGCGACAACAAAAAAAAAGTGGAGACCTTCCGACCCAGCAACAGCTTTAAATTACCTCCGAAAGCCTAGAAAACAAAAAAAAACAGCACGGCAACGGCGGGAAATTAAGCAGGTACAGAGCCGGGAGGTGAAAAAAAAGTCAAACAGTCCAACAACAACAGCAAACGCACTTTTAATGCCGCGTATTCATCTCTGGTGGGTACACGTGTGTACGCAGGGGGGAACAGTCTCTTGCGCGTGCGTCCGTGTATTATTACGCACCGGTCGGCTGCTCGAGGCGCTTGTGAAAATTTAATTAAAACACCGAGCTGCGCGTGATACCGGATAGCTACTGCTGCTTCGACATCCGTGTGTGTGAGTATGTGTGTGTGTGTGGATTTCTCTGTGGGTGTGTACGCAAACAAGTTCATTTCGACGTTGTTCCGCGCGCGCCAGCCGTGTCTCGTTGCTGAAGATTCGCGCTCGCACTTTTTTCCCGACATGTTTTTTCCCCAAACCTTTTGTTAGCTTTCCCACTCGAATTTTCTTTTCGTAGTTTCTTTTTCATATTGTCTGATCAGGATTTTTTTGTTTTTCATTTCTGATTATTATCATCGTTGCTTATAATCGGATCTAGTTTTGAAACATATTGTCGTGGGTGTAGAAGAGAAAGATGATATTAAATTTATGTGCTATCTGTTATGTACAAATGTTTGAGCAATAGTAGATCTGAATACGCAAATTACGAATGCAACTAAAAAAGTGACAATGGCTTTTCAAAAAAATATTGTATATGACTTTTGTAATGACGAGAAAAAAAAACTTGTGGTCTCTTCTTTTACCGATCAGTGACTACCAGTATACAGCTTTGCGCACTCCATTACCTCCATCAATCTTTCTGTTAACTTTCATTTAAATTTGATCCTTCTTTTCACTCGTAATTCCAGTCACTTACAATAAAAACAATTTGGTAATAATCGTATAAACTTTATCATTCCCATCTCGATTTATAATATTACTTCTCAAACTGGAAACGTCAATATATATACACACCTCGAAACCATATTATACTTTCGTTTCGCGTGAGCAGATAGCGCCTAACGCGGCGCACTCGCAGCTATATAACCAATATATAGTACAACTATTGAAACTGGAGCGCACACGAAGCTAACGTACAAACATTTTTCACCTTCGAAGATCTAAAAATCATCGCCTCAAACATCCAATAACACGTATCGCACACTCCCTCGTACAGACACACCGACACCGAAACATATATACAGAGAATACAAGCGTGAAGAAAAAGAAGAAAGAGAAGCAGTAGCAGCAGCAGCAGCAGCAGTGAGAAAAGTCTCGCGTAAAATTCAATCACCACTCGAGCCTCGCAGACACAGACACACATACATACTAATTCCAGCATATCCAGAAATCGATATACAGTGTGTGTACACGGACTCTCGTACCATTAGGCAGTCGGCGAATGAAATTGTATACATCCAGAGAGAGAAAGAGAGAGCGAGAAAATATTCGTATATATATTGCAGAGAAAAAAAAAATGCGAAGGGCGCGTCATATACTCACACACACAGAGGGAGAAAAGGCGCGTTTTAGTCGCGAAGGGGATCTTGCGCACAAGCCCATAAATATGTATGCTACCGGGGCTACGAAAAAGCCATCGACGAGCGATCCCCCGCTCTCTATACTATACTCGGCAAAAAGAAATGCTAAACAAGTGCTCTTATGTATACCCGCTTTTATATATATACCTATAGAACAGATATATATACCCAAAGACTCTTGTCCATTATCCCGCGGCGCTTCGATTGAGAATGCAATTGAATAGTGATCGCGCGGAGAGCTCGACTATGGCAGAGCACATTTTACTTGGATATTTTGCGCGTGGGCTCGGGTATTGTCTATCTCTGTGCGTCTACACACACACACACACACACACACACAAACATATATATATATCTGGGACGTTTTACGTCAAGTGCTCGCTACTGGAATCCTGTAATTCTGAAGTGAAGTATTTAAAGTACATCGAAGCGGAGCAACTCGTAGGTGGCAGCTTGTTTTATTTTTTCTTTTGGAGAAACTCTATCTCTCTCCCTCTCTCTCCCTCTCTCTGTTTGTATGCATTTTCTGGTTTGATATCTAAACACGCCTGTTCGTACTTACTCAGTTGCTCTCTTCCAGCTTATAGTCCGCCTGTTTCGCGTAGAATTACAGAAGCAGCATTTTTTGGGAAAAGTCAGAATTTCAAAAAAGAATGTGCAAGCTCAACCAAAGCAGACACTAAACATTTCAAAACTAGAATGTTTTCTTTCGGAAATTTCGAAAAAATTCCAACCAAGCTCCGACTTTTTTTTTGTGAAATATACGCCAGTCAGAGACTTTTAAGTATATAGCGAATATAATATTTTCTTTTAAAAAGCTACGATGTAACCTGTACATGGTGGGAGTATAAAAATTCTTTTGCCACACTCTTTGAAGCCTTTTCGCATTTTCCTTACAAAGTATCAAGAACCTTCCATTTTCTCCCGTTACACATAAAAGATTATTAAAAATGTTATAAGAATTATGTGACTTTTACCGTGTATATACTTTATTCGAATATTTTCCATAAAAGGAATACATAAAGAAAAGGTATAACTTATAAGCCTTTCCGAATAGTATTATTTTTTCACATAAATTTGTCGTTGGTTTAAAATTTCATACATATAAAATCGCCACGTACATAAAGAAAATTGAATATAATACACACGTAAACATCACGCCAAATTACTCATTCCCACGAACTTCTAACGAACCACAGTCACCAAATACGTTATACGAAGTTAAAAAAATTTCGTTAAGCTCACACAAGCTCTTCGCGTAGTCGGGCAAAAGAAACGCTCCATATATTATGCAGCTCCGCTCAAGCCAAGGCCTCTAACGATACACTCACCCACTCAAACACACAGAGAGAGAGAGACAGACACACGCGCGAGATTACATCGAGATATACAACAATAAAACTTGTCATACATACTGGCCGATTATTTCTCTCTCACTCTCACTCTCACGCCCATTTTTTCTAATTCCCTTCATCGGCGCTGACACACGGCGGCATATCGCGCGACAATAGGCGAATAAATCTTCGCGCACCGCGGCTCTTGCCTGTATATACCTATATACGCCCGTCGTTCGATTTATCAAGGCTGCATTGTAATCGCTCGCGACCGTTAAAGAATTGTAATGGCTGCGCACTTGCACGCAGTCGCCGTCAGTTCCCACCTTTTACTGGACTATATATGCGCACACGCACACGCGCGCACGCCTACACACGTTCCTCTCGCTCTCTCCCCGATCGTCCGCTCACCTGCAGGAGAAGAAGGAGGAGGAGGAGGGACTTTGATAAACGAGCATGCTAATTACAGATCGATGTAATAGAACGTTTAGCGAGAGAGGCGAGATATTTATCTGCCGCGACTTTTCCGTATTTCGCGGCGCGGATCTCCCGTACAATGTATGTGTCTGTGTGTGTATAAACGCAAACGTTACGCGCAGAGTATCGCAAACGAGGCGCATTGTCTATCGATGTATATATGCACATCGAGCGCAGCTATAAATATCTTGCATCAGCTCGATATTCGTTTCGCGGCTCTTATACACGCTTACTCATTCCTACATGCCATGGTGTGCGTCTATTGTTGTGTGTGTGTGTATCATTGTTTTGATAAAGAGAGCTGCGGGTAATCGTATATGCGCGTGAACTCAATGAAGAGTACGTCGAGCTGGTATGCGCGTATCGCAGCTGATCTTATCTGCGACCGACGACGATAAGCGTCTTTATCGCGAGTGAATTTGATAGCTATTGCTGCAGGTGGATCTGCGCCGAAAGTTTTTAGGGGATAAACACGCTATGGAAGTATGTGTTTACGAATCTGTATAATGAACTGCAGATTTATGGATATAAACGTCGAAGTATATAATATTAAGAATTATTAATATATGGCCTTTGCTTTTAAGAGGGGTGCTTAAAAAGTTAAAACGAAATCGAATCGAAGTAGGTGTCTTATAAGACACGATCTTTTCTACTTATTAATATTTGACTTTAATTCATATCTGCAATTCTAATTTTGTATTCCATTTCTCTATATTCTTTAATACAGTTTACAAAAACTTAAATTGTACGAAGCTCATGAACGAAGCAAAGATAAGGGGAGAATTTATTATTTATTCTACAGTGCTTTTAAGAATATTCCAAGTTTCGGTTTGCGCACCAAGTTCGAAGATTGCCTGAACCAGAAGGTCTTGTAGCGACACGCTACTAACGTGCGGAGCCCTAATGGCGTGCGAAAACTTTCCACACGGTATACGCTATATTTTTCAATTTCGAGCAATCGCTTGAAAATTCTCTGTATATGTGCGTGCGTGTGTGCGTGTTATGGCGAACAGCCGAGCGCATTCATCATCCGCAGGAAACCGCTGGAAATTATATCTTCGGCGCTTTTCTGCACCACGGCGAGAGATTCGCCCGCGAAAAAATCTATCAACAACGGTTTACTTAATATACCGCTTTTCGATTATGTGTATATGTGAATAAATTTTTATGAAACCGATGATTTCACGACTCGTTTATTTAAACGCGTGAAATTCATTGACACACTGCCGCGTGTTTGTGATATATTTTTATGCGAGAAAAGGAAAATGTTTATCTCTCGAGTTTAGTACCGGCTGAGTGTAAAATCTGAAAAGAGGTCAGTGAATATCTGTAGGAATCTCTTGATATGAATCTTGGCAAACGTAATGCCTGGGTATGTACATACGTGTACACGTGTGCAACTTTAACTGCATATAGGAGACGTAAAAGTAAGATTTTCGAGCATATATTTCAAAAATGCGTCTCTTTAAAAGAGGCTAGATTACGAGAATATGCAAAGTAAACATTTCGCTTTTTGACATAAATCCTTATTTTGAAAAAAAAATAAAACACTCAACTTTCCATCAGCAGTTATTAAAAAATCAAGTAGGAACCTGACACTCACTCACTCACATACACACACACACACACACACACACACACACACACACACAGATAGAGAGAGAGAGAGGCAAAGCTCCATTAGCGATAACAAGATACTCAAAGCATTTCCCAAATCCGCCCACCATTATACAGCATCGGCGCAGCTCATGTCAGACCCTCACAGCCACTAATTGTCCATCATGCGCGGCTGAAAAACCGCTTTTCCATCCCAACGGCAAGAACAATTAAACACGCAAATAAATAACAGGTCGCGAGTCGTTAAAATCTAACGACGGCTAAATCTGTGATTGCAGCGCTGAGCCTGCTGTGCGTTAAAACATCGACGAGCAACGCAGCCATGCTAGAAGCGCCGCCCGGCAGCCGCGAGGACCTCGTAGAGGCTGCGAGGACGCCCTGCACGCCCTCGGGTACGTATATCTATTATATATACACATTATATCGTACACGCGTATACACGCAATGTTTATGCATCATACGCGAGCATCGTTTTCCTTTCGTTATTAAGCGCCTTGGTATGTACGCCCTATGACTTGCGTGGCTGCCTGATGTACGGCTTTGCAGACGAGAGTTTTTAGTGCGCGCGAGCTGTAAAGTACAGCTTTTCGAGTCTGGATGGAAGTTTGTCGGAGCGATGGAAATGTTTAGGAGTTGGAATTTTTTATATATAGGTGTATAGTTGATGCGAATGGAGATTATCTGAATGGAAAATGGATTGGATGTTACTCGATAAAGAAAATATTCATTTGTTTGAGAAAGTAAGTTAGAAAATATAAAAGGAATCAATTATTAGATTTATTTCAGTGTCGATAATACAGACCGTGGATACGAAGAATTTCAAGTAGACAAAAGTTTAAGAATGAATCGAGTGAACCATGAATTCTTTTATTTATAAACAATCCTACTAGGCAGTTTTGTAGTTTTTAAGGAGGTTCATCAGTAAATTAAATAAAATTGCACGGTTCTAAAATTTTCGTGCTGTACATATATCCATTATGAAATTCTGGTAAAAATTTGGACTTCTTTCGAGAAAATTAATTGTAAACTTTGCTTTTTATACGTGGACTCTTATAGACGAGTCATTGAAGAATAGAATAAATTGTGCATAACTTGTGGAAAAAAAGTCACGTATATGTATAAGGAAAACATCTAAAACGGAAGTTTATGAAATTCTAAAATGTATAGAACCTTAAAAATAGACTTCACAGCACAATTTAGAAAACATTTAAGGGGTTGGGACGTCGGACCCACCTGTTTTATCGACGGATATAGACCAATACCACGTAAAAAGTTTTTCAAAGTTTACTCTTGAATGCGTGGACCGATTCACTTGAAATTTTGGGTGCTGCCTTCAAATGCATAAATAAAGCGCGCTCAGGGTACAAAATTAGAAGAAATGATAAAAATCTAAAGAAAATTCTTTCCCAATATCTATATGGAAACACGCCTTTATGCTACTGCATGGCGATCAGTGTTATGTGTCTGATTTTTCACTTCTGTACAAATAATTATTCAATTTTATACAAAAAAGTACCCTGAGCGCGCTTAATATAAAGCTGGAAAACTTTTTAAAATTAATATCCGACGCGATAGGTCAACTATTTTGTTAATAACTTTGAAAAACCTCACGGTGATAGTAGCTTCGTCTGCTAGCTGCTACTCATAAATTCTTTTTACATTCTATGTCCAGTAGAGGGCAGCATACGCATAGAATTTAAATTGGATTTATGAGAAGCAGACGAAGCTACTATCAGTATGAGGTTTTTCAAAGTTATTAACAAAATACTTGACTTATCGCGTCGGAAATTAAGTTTAACAAAAATTTCTAGCTTTATATTAATATTTAGTTCGTGCATTAAGCAGTAAACTTTGAGAAACTTTTTAAGGTTATTAGTCTATATCCGTCGATAAGACAGGTGGGCACGACGTCCCGTTAAAGAAGCAACTCTTTATATATATACTTTCATCATTAGATAAGAATTGATGATTGTTTCCTTCACTTTTCATACACACATTTATAATAAAAAATAAATTAGTTTAGTTTGGTTAAAATTGGAAAAACTCAAATATGTTCAAAACTTATTAACCAAGCGATTGTATACAGTATACAGCTCTGAAGGTATAAATGCTACTTATAAATATAATGTTAAGAAGATTGAAAATTTATTAAAGTAATTATGATAATATTCTTAAGAATGGTAAAAATTTTCATAAGGCTTATCAAAAATATTCAAAAGATATAACCTAAGTTTAACCAATGACATTTTTAAAAATAACAAAAGAACGACGCAAGTTATTTTAAAAAATAAAGCCTCAAATTGCAGGTAGGTAATTAAAAGCACTATGAAAATCATATTTTAATTTTTTTTTTAATTTTAAACTTGCAATACGAGAAATAACTAGCAAACTGAACAATTAATTCTTAGTCCCTATCTTATAAAAAAGGATAAAATTAATTTTGAAATTTCAAAATCGGTTCATCCATTCGCGAGATACAGAAGAATACATATATAGACACACGAAAAAAAATGTTCTCAAAAACAGTAAATTTTTCTCCTAATGATTTTTGTTTCATCGATACAGAGCTGCCTCTAAGAAAGCAAAATGTACAACATTAAAAATGAGCTGGTATTTTGTATTTTTTATTCCCATTCCGAAATGTGTTTTAGCGTTTTAGAACATTCCATATAAGTTTTTACGTGCATTGAAAAATATTTTACCCAAAATGTCGAAATATTACATTCACTCCCTTTCGAGTAATAACAAGTTGAAGTCAAGAATTAGCGTAAAATGCATTTCAATCGCCCTAGGCAAATGTTTTTATTGGGAGGTAGTACATACACGTTTTTCATCTACAACACTCGTACAATTGTATAGATACTACGATTTCCCCTCGCACGGCAATCCTCGTTGAAGATCTGGCAAGCCTCCTTAAAATAAGCAGTAGTTTCTGAACTGTTTATACTTAATCTTACTGCGATATTTAACCTTAGTTTGCGATTCTCCTGAGAATTATTCATGTCTCCGATATCTCATGTAAATTCGCTCAGCGTCATCAGCTAATATCATTTTCTTTCAGCATTAAATTAGATAAAACAATTTATTGTTTTACATGCATGTTAATCGACAGCCATTAGCATATTTGCCAATTATAATTTCAAATGCGCGGACATGAATAATTCCCGGGGGATTATGATGGCCACTACAATGTAGAATGTGCTCTTTTTTGCCGCAATCAAATAAATATACATAAGTACAATTGAATTTTAAATAATAAGAGCTCATTTTCAATTGTCCTCTCGTTTATGACATATGCATCGTGCTCGTTAGCATTGTCGGTACTAATCGATGCGAATTCTATAAGGTCTTTTCTTGTGCTCCAATATAATTCTATACCCTGTATTTCTTTTTGTATAAAATGGTGATCAATTAATTGCATAGCAATAAAATATTCACTTTTCTTCGTGCCACATAATTATTCGAGTCTACTCGATACTATCGCAGTAAAAAAACTAGCATTGAAGAAAAATAAATTAACACTAAAGATTCTCTGCAGCTAATTTACACCAAAACTTAAAAATCAAGTCAAACTCTAATAAACGACTACAATTTTAATCCGCATCCGACGAATAAATGTTTACCACTCACTCTTAATCTCCCGCTCCTCAGAATCCAAGAAAAACGCATTAAAAGAGATCTCGCAAGCAAATAAATGGAAAGTGTTTATCCAGCGAGGAGGTTGAAAATGAGGTTTCTCCCCGAGAATCTTGCTCTCAAAGGAGTACGACTGACATTCGAGTTTTCAACCAAGTCAACCCCCCGAGTAAAGCAAACGCAACAAAAACCGCACGGTTCCCGGCGTCGTTGGCGCCGAACAAACGGACATTGGATACCGGGGAGGGGTTACGTGTATACCACTGTAGAAACTAAATATTCTCTTATACGAGATATTCTACTTATCCGAAATTTCTTGTACCTTTATGTATCTAAGATATAAGTAAGTTTGGGGTAGGATGTGTAGTCAGACGTTGTTCATGCTTTGTTAGACTTTATCCACCTAGACGTACGCGAGGATTGAAAAATTCATACCCTTGTGTTTTTATGTTTACTGTTGGATTGCGTCCGGCGTTCATATGTCCGTTGCTTGTTACTCGTACCAACTAGCCTTTTCCTTTGAAAGTTGCGTAAAAAATATATAAAACTGAAAGCTCTTCTTCTGTACACCCTCGTCAATTCTTTTTTTCTTTCTTTTTTTTTTAATTCCACAAAAAAGAGAAATCATAAAAGTTCCGTAAAAAGCTTAAACACAATTAATTTTTTATGAAGGCCTGGCGCCCATTTAAGCTCCGCGTCTGGCTGGCGCGGCTGCGCTCGTCTTCGCTCCTGCTGTTAAATTAAATAGCCTCTCGTTATTTTCTATAAAGCTTTCTGGATGTGACGAAAGTGCGGCCCTTTTGTTATCGGGAATAATTATAGTAATCTTTTGCTTTTCACGTGTCTTAACTTTCATGTTTGCAAATTTTTTTTTAATGTAGTCAAAGTCTTGTCGCGTTAGGACTTTGAAACTCGTATGAATTTCTTTTTGTACACTTATGCTACATGAATAAATATGCAAATTATTATTTTTAAATTGTAATAATTCAAAGTGCATTATGATAAAAAAATTGTACTATAAACAATTGTGAATTAGAGTACTAAAGGAAAGAAAAATGTACCCTCCGTTTTATGAACAAATCGAAAAAAGCGTATCTCCAACAAGCATTTAAAAAAAAAAGATTCTACAACAATGGAAAACCGACTACCATTCACCCCAAGATTAATAGACCCTCGATACTTCATCCCTAAAATTCCTCCCCTCTTTGATCTATCATCTCTTCTCTCTCTCACTATCTCTATCGTTCCCTCCCTATCCCACTCCATTCCACTCGAACTTTTATTTTCTCCCTTTTATGATTTGTGACCTTTTGTACATCCCGTACACATAATAACTGGAATCTTCGTTTATAACTAAGATAACTCGACGCAAAGCCGAGCAGAATATAATAATAAACTATTCAAATATACAACAATGCTTTATGCTTTTGACTTTGTAGGCATTGATTAAATCGACTGTGGCAACTAAAGTGCGTAATCCGAAGTAGTGTCGTACACCATAAAACATATTTCGTATTTTTATACGGCAATAAAAAAAACCTCTAAAGTAAAAGAAAAAAAAGCCTGAAGAAGTAGGCCAGAGGAATAAAATCGGCGAACGCGAAAAGAGAAAAGCCCGCAACAAAACACATCGGCGATAACGACCGATCGCAAAAGTCAAAAACTTGACGAGTTTCCTTTCTTAACTTCAAGCCTTTAGGTCGAATCCTCTCTCTCTCTCTCTCTCTCTCTCTCGCTCCTCGTATATTTTTCCACCCATCCAAGTCTTTCGCCTATGGACTTATAGCCGAACGACCTCGAGGCTTGCAACAACTGGCGCGCAGGCGGTGAGCTTTCGAGTTAACGTCCCGTTAACTGGGTACACATAGATTCCCTTCCGCGGTATATATGGACTCGCAGTACCCGCGCGGCAACGGCAGCGTAAAATCCCGCGGCTATATATCCTTGCCTACACGGGCAAGTGGTCCACGCGATAAGTGCACCAGAGCTCCGATGTGTATCAAGCGATTGTCCTTCGCGCGCCTATATAACGCCGGCTGCGGCACTACATATTCGTTTTTACGCCCCGTAATTAAATGACTCGCGGCTTTACGGCGTTACCGTGCCACCGGCTGTCTTTTCTCCATGAGCTTTTTTTCTTCGCTCGTCGACTACCACGACCACGACGACGACGACGAGGAGGAGGCTGCCGAGGAGTAATGAAATTCCCTCTCGCGAGAGCCCCGCAGTCGCCGCCGCCGCGCGCGCACGTCTAAATTTAACGGCGCGAAAGACAGGGAGGGAGAGATCTTTTAGATTCTTCGCTCTCGCTCGCTCGGTGTGTCGCTCGCGCGCGATATGTATATATTTTGGATAGCTTTAAAAATAGTTGGCGACGCTTTTCACCTCTCGCCTCGTTCTATATTTGCGCGCTTTAATGAAATTCGCGTATAAAATCGAGCTCGATGGGATAATAATGAGGCAGCGGTTACGGATGACTGTGTTGTGTTATTGATAATCAGCAGTTGCGCGCTTATAGAGTTTGTTTACGATGAAACTTGCTATTTGAGCAGATGTAAAACCAATCGATTTATTAGTCGGAAGTCGAAATATTTACACTATAAAGGAAGAAGGCGCAACAAAATTAATGGAATACGGCAGCGCGTATGTAACAAAAATAAAGCAGAGCGTGCGTTTATGTAGCTACGATTTACGAAAGCTAAAGAAAATTACAGAAAATATCAATTTTTACTGTTCGATGCCAAATGTTACACGTGTCGATAAAGTTTAACGATAAAGCTTAAATGCCACTCGCAATCGGCGAACGTTATAAATTCTTTTATTGCTTTTATAAAATATTGTACACCTCGAAAAGTAAAAAAAATATTATAAATTTTATTATACTTATAATAAACGCGAGCCTATAAAAGCGCAGCTGGGACGAAGAAAATTCCCAATATACGATTCGATTCGCCTTTAAACTAAAAAAAGAAAAAGCACGTCATACACGCCAATTAAAGTCGCAATGAAATCAGATCGCACATAATTCTGATATGTAATTCAACTTACATTTTTATATATTATCTACAATCGTTGCAAAACTCGTTGCAACATTAGAAAATGATAACTTTGATAGTTTTTTTAATTGGAATATTACATGGATTGCGAAGCGTACGCGGCCGGAAGTCATTACGTCTAATTAATAAACCGCGATGCCATTGTGAGTGGTCGATCGCGCGAACCGCGGCAATGTCCAAAATGACGAGTCGGTCGGTCTAGAATGAAGCCATGCATATTTATTATACGCTTCCCCACCGAGTCGACGCCTAATTATTTATTAAAGTATCTCGAGTACCATAAATCACGCAGAAATATCGTTGATCCTTGATTTATCGTATAAAACTCGGATAAGCGCATAACTTAACGTTTGATTTTTCCAGAATCGAAAAATATTATTATTCATGTATCAATCCAGAACAGAGGCGAAGATGTAGACGTAAACGTAGAGCGCTGTATAGCGCGTGGTTTCCTTTGACGAGGTTATTTTTGAAAAGGAGGTCGCGGTTGAGCGCGGCTAATGCTTAGCTACAGTCCTGTGACTGCGTTTAAGTGGCTTATAGAAAGGCCTGCTTTACCGTCTATATATAATAACCTCGAGGCGGTCCTGATTTTTGACAAAATCGTTTTTAAAAATTTCCTATAATTATATAATGTTTTCTTTTTCACTTGTTTTTTGCAAACACTACATCCTGTTTGCTATAAATAGTACAACGCGAAATGAAGCGAAGATAAGCTTCTTTCCATTCATCTGATGAATAATTCAATAAGTTTTTTGTGCTCTTGTTTAATAATTTTTAGATTACCTCGTCAAGTTTTGCGCGTCGTTAACAACGTTTTATCATCCATTATCTATTCAGAATGAGTTAATGCAATTTTCCGTTTTCTATCTTTACTTCTCGCGAGCTTTTTGGATTCATCACCTATTCCTATCGGTAAAATAAACCACGCCCGCATAATTAACGCTCGGCAAATTAACGATTGATTAAGCCTGCAGCTCATTAATTAACGAAACATATCGAATTATTCAAAAAAACACCCGAAATACAGCTTGCACAAAAGCCGCTACTTTATCCACAAACCGTACATTTTCCATTCACAACGCGAACAACACGATAAACCGGTCGAATCTCCCCCTCGGATCGTCTTTAAATAAGTATCCAATAAACAATTTGAATCAAATATGTAGCGCCACCGGCATCGCCGTAAGCTTCTATAGTGTCGGGGACATTTGGCGCATCTCCTTGAAAGAGATCCATATAAACTTGGTGTGTTTGTATCGCGATATCGGATTTCCGTAAAAGTCGAGTGGTTCGCGCTCAAGCGTCGCGAGTAACGTGTCGGTCGCAATGGGAATAAAAGAGGGTAATGAAATCCAATTCGGGTGGGTGAATAAAAAGGAGCGTCGCTTCTTAGGCGACAGAGGGGAATCGAGGATAGTATAATCGCGTCGCGCCTCTCGGAACACCTGTTAATCGTCGTAACGTATGCGCGACGCATCGAATAAAGCAATATTTGCCTTTTATAAGTAGTCAGGCGGCGCGAGGCAAATCGAATTATTCAGACGCTCCGGCGTCGAATAGTTAAAATCCTTTCGCCCGATGCCTATGTTTATCTTGCACTTTGCCGCGATGGTCGGCGCGTCGCGCTGAGGCTCATTAATAAACGCACCGCATAAGCGATACGTTTCCCCAATGGAGATTCGCACAAGTGCGCTTTTTTTTCCCTGCAATTATGAATAGTTAAACGGCACTCGCTGCGCCGCAGCCGTCATTAATGCTACATTTACTTTTGTATCGATGTTGTAGCAACCGTTCGGTTCGTGTTTCGGGTCGCGAGAACGTGCGCGAGAAGATTGAAAATTGAGCAATTGAATTTCGAGAACAATTATTCATTCGCGGCAACTCTAATTTGAATAAATTTCCCTCCGGTCGCGCTCCCCCAGTTGATATCTCGAAGCAATTTGGCTGGTATATAGTGCTTCGAGTGGTTATATAGTTGCGTTAGTTTGATGAGAAACTAATCGGAAACTGTTTAAATTGCGGCAATACATGAATTTAATACCTTTGCCAACTTGGGAGTTTCGATATCATTTTAATGGCTAGTGTATGGGTGTGTGCAGTGTTGGTATATATATATATACACATATACTTACAAGGAATTTCGAATCAATCGACGTTACAATTATATATATTTTAATTATACAGGGGACGATTTATCGTATTATAGTATATATTGAATAATATTATCGTTGCGAAACAATTTATAGTGCCTCTGTAGCGTAACAAAACAAACTTTTTAACAAATAACAAGGAAATAGAAAATTCAGTCAATTTCATCGATTATTATTTCATTGAAACTAATTGAACGAACATAGTATAATATAGTGAAGCATTTGATCGGTAGAACCGAATGGTAAACTCGAAATAAATTGTGTTTACATAGAATCGGACTATATATATACATATATATTTATTTTCGGCCAGTATACGCTGCGACAGTATAGGGGGACAGACGACAAAAGAAGAAAAAAAAATTGTAGCGTCACCGAAAAGTCTCTTTATCATGCAGATGTAGGACTCGATCTATCCTTTGTGCGGAATAAAATAAAGCGAGAGAGACGAAAAAAAGGGGGACCGTGGTCAGTCATATCGTGCACGCGCAGTCGGTACACACTATTTCCATCCCCTATGCGCTGTAAAAAATAGCTTCGCTAGATCGGAAATTTTTTTCAAACTTTTCCAAACGCATGTAATTCATTGCTATATGCACAGTCTACGCGCGATTCGAAGAGCTACATCGATTACAAAAATTATTGTTCTACCTGGCGATAAGTGCAGTATAAACCATTTTCAAAGTAAACGCATCCATAAACGCCACGCCACTATAAGAGGAAAGAATGTAGAAAAGCAGGCTTCTTCAGCCACAACGTTGCGCTAAGTGCTTTTTAACCAACCGACACGCTTGGACACACAGAAGCTCGGTGTACACACACACGCGGTACCAATCCATTCCGTTCCTAAACACATGCGACGACCCGCATGTTTTGGTGACACGTGAATTTCCCACTCGGCGCGCTCGACCCGGGGAAATTGAATATCATTGCCGGGGAGCTCGGCGAGCAAGCCGCTGTATTATCTAACCCGGTCACACCTATAGTATATTTTCGCTGACGTCATCGACCAACGCCGACCGAATACGACGAGACTCCATGTATCTCGCGCTGTACACACTGCATCATCGCGGAGCGAGGAGCGCTTAAAAGGCTTACGCGGCTATATAGTTGACTATATAGCCCGAAAGGAACATCTCGGATTCACCATCATCGCGATTGTACACGACGTTTCGCAAACAACATTATCGTCGTAGCGTTCGGATGGGTTCAATGGAGCCGGAAACTGTAACGAGCGGCATAATAGCGGTGGAAAAGGTGGGGGGTTGGCAGTAATAATCTTGTTTTGTAATTGATATTTTCTAACGCTCCGCGTATATATTCTTCTTTCCATACTCGTCGTTCAAAGCGAACGGGGCACGGATGAGCGGGCGCTCGTTATTTTTGCTCGCTCCCTCTCTCTCCCGCCGTAAACAGCTGTACGGTCGCAGCTCAGGGCAACCGGGGATCGATAATAATGGATTTTAATCCGAGCGCGTACATATCTACCGACGTCGTTTTGCTCGAGCTGACGGTGATATTTGCGACAAGCGCTTGAAGCGAGAGAGACGCGCTTGGAGAGAATAGCTTGCATCGGTACACAGCTCCGCGAGAAATATAATTTGTTTATGTACCTCGGATGCGTGCGCCTGACTAGTTTCACCCAAGACCGTTCGATTCCGACAGTTGCTGTATTTGTTCTCTAGCTTTTTCTATGAATGAAAAAGGAAAATTGAATACAAGGAATTTACGGTGTCGCACGCAAAACGTCTGTTACTACTGATGCGTCGTACAAAGTACATCGGTCGACAGTTACTAGACCATGTCGAAATAATTCGGAACTACTATAGAGTTTTAAAGACACTGCACGCGCAAGCATATATCAATACGTTCATAATAATAAGGTCAATATATCTGGAAAAGTAATAAAAAGACCAAAATGAACTGCTGCACGAAAGGCAACTCGCCACTATCAAGCTATCGCATATAAAAAGCATCAAAATAATTAACTAACGAAGCGCAGAGGCAAAGATTGATAGACACACAGACCCGGCACGAGTTGTTCTTCCTCTCTCTCTCACTCTCTCACTGACTGCCGAGCTTGACGCCCGAGCGGAAAGAAAAAAAGACTCGATGTCGGCCACATGCACACACACGTAGCACACACATCCACTCACACACACTTATTAGAGAGAAAAAGCAAGCAACAAAGCTTATATATCCCAACCCTCGCTCTCGATTCGACCATTCATCCTGTATAGTATATATATACAGCGGCAGCCATTATCCGGCCCCATTGCAGGGAAGTGTATCCACACACACGCCCACATACACACTCACACCCACACACACACACACACTCAGGTCGCGAGGCCTATAGGCTATAAGTAGCGGAAGCAACAGAGAAAGAGCGAGGGACTATATTCGCCCCCTTTTGTCTTCTTAACGTTCGCGACAGCTCAGCGGCGGCCAAAGCGATAGCGCGCCTCATCGCAACGTTTGCGGTTCTATGAGTGACGACTAAAGCCGCACCGCGACTCTCTCTCTCTCTCTCTTGCTCTCTTGCTCTCTTGCTCTTTCGCTCGTCCGCTGCGACACTTTTTTTTACCAAGAATTCATTCGTTCGTTCGTTCGTTCGTTCGTTTCGTCTCTCGTTCGTTTTATTTCTACTTGTATATAACCCCGAACTCGATAAATAATGGTCTCTTACAGCTCGGCTCTGACGCTGCGATTTTTGTTTTATCGTTACCCCCTAGGCCGCCCTTTTATTTTCCTCTGTGTATACGTGTATAGATAGACTCTGAGATTTTGCTCTCGCGAGCCCGAGTTGTTTCCGCCGCTGCGATAAAAGCCGGTCTCGTGTCTGTCTCACTTTTTTGCGCGCTGCAGATTCTAAAAAGATATACAGATGAGAGAGAGACTCGCTAGCTGTTACATAGGTGCCTCAGTACCTTTGCGAAAGCAGTTTAAACTTTTTTTTTTTTTTCGACTTATACTGGTATACACAGAAGCACGCGCCCGCAACTGACAAGGGGAACCCACGATATTTACGGTCAATGGGCCCAATCTTTCAGGATAACCGATATATTTAAGACAAAGAACGCAAAAATTCGAGCAGTTGCTTCATGCTGTATACAGATCGACGACTAAATGAAATATAAAATGTCTGAAAAATGCAAATGAATATTGAGAGCGCGACCTTCAATTTGAGAGGTAGTAAAAGGGAAAAATGCTACGCGTTCGAAAGTTATGCGCGTTTGAAAGCACTTGTAAATTCTTTATTATTTTTATAATATATAACTCATAACTTTTGCACGAATTGAGCTATTTGCACTTATATAACCTCTCAAATTGAAGGTCGCGTTCTCATCTGTGATTTTGGGACATTTTATATTTTATTTAGTCGCTGAGTTATGAAGTGCGAAACGACTTGATGAGTCATCACGTATTTTGCTGGAATAGCGGTTATCTCGAAAAATTGTGCCCATTGATCGCAAATTTTGGTTTTAAACTTTATTTTCAGGTATCATCGGAAGCCCCAATGTTACAGCAAAATCACTTTCCAAGAGATCGTTGGTTACCCTTACGAGTATGGCTGATGCTGTATGAACAGCAGGTGCATATACGTAATACTATACCTGCAATCGATATATGATTGTAAAAGGCAAATTGAAAGAATTAATGTTGTACATTCCTTCATACACGAGTGTATAATATCTATAGATATACAAAAGTCTAGAATGTATAAAAGTATGACAACACACAGTACCAATATCTTAATAAGACAAGAGAAACCTTTTTTCCAATTCAATAATTGCATAGACACGCGAGCTCGTATATAAACGGATATGTAAACGGATCTTTTTCACCGATTAAAAAAAATATCGAGTTAATCGAACATTGTACCTCCGACTTATCAATTAGTATATCGCATTTAAAAATCAATTTCCAATTATAACATTTTTTTGCATCGCTAATGGATTTTTTTCCAACTAAAGATCTCCCGATAACCCAGAACTATAACTATAAAACCACATCTGCAGCACGCGCAAGAGACTCTATACGTGATTTTTGCCTTTTAGCCATTCGCATTTACGATACAGCTACGATACCAAGCCCGTGCTGAAATACTGTAAAGAGAAGGGAATGCGTGTGCTTGCAGGAGCTTTTAATGGTTATATTCTTGTACTACTGCGCCGATGCCGTTGCTGCTGCGTTATGAACAAAAGATGTGCGTGGTGATGCTGGCGGATGAAAGAAAAATCATGTTTACGGGGCTACGGGGATTAATGGATCTGGATGGAGAGATTCTTGCCTATATGGATATTTTGGACTCTCTCTCGCGTGCAGGACTTTTGATTTACTGCCGCTGACTCGGGAATTATTGTTAATTGAAGTGCAGCGCGCTCGGTTCACTGATTAAGTTAGGCATTAGGTGCTGGCTAATGGCATTTTATTGGATTGGACGATATGATATTTCGCACGCTATAGGGTTCCTTTTTTTCGTTTCTTTGGTGCTGTAAGAGCTCTGACTTAATCAATGGTTCAATAGCTGACACAGGAACCCTAATGATCTTGCATCATCATTCTAAAAAAGTTTAATCGTAATAAAACGTGCTTTTAGAGTCGTTGCACAGACACATTTTAGCCCTATAAAAGCGGAAAAGCTTAGAGAAAAGCAATTATTTATTTACAATCAGCTATCATTTGTTTGGATATTTACTTTACTATAATAGTAAAAAATGTTTATACTATCTAAATA
The DNA here is from genome assembly GCA_900490025.1 of Megastigmus dorsalis. Taxonomy (NCBI): domain Eukaryota; kingdom Metazoa; phylum Arthropoda; class Insecta; order Hymenoptera; family Megastigmidae; genus Megastigmus; species Megastigmus dorsalis. The sequence goes on from UELU01130241.1 coordinate 38,343, forward strand.
ATGTTTTTAAATTGCTAGATTAGATGTTGATTATCTTGATGTAGGTAATACGAGCAATAGGAGTAATACAAGGAAATAGGTAAACAATTTCATGAAAAAAGATAAAATTTATTATCGAGACAATCTTACCGATTAGAATCATCTAGATTAATCCATTTTGTTAAAAAAAGAACAAACATTATTGAAATGGTCACATAATTCATAACAACATTACATCAAAAAATACTATTTTATAATTACATAATTTGTACACTTTTTTTATACAGAATGTTTTACAGATACAAAAATACATATATACTATAATATATATTATCTAAATTTCAACGCCAAGTCGCTTAAAATTAGTATATACGTATATATATAATACATCAACCACTTGCAAGCTCGTGTTATTTAGACATTATACGACAGAACCTCTTACTTTTAAAACGTATAAACTTAAAATGTAGAATCAGTAATGCTCACGTTGGGTATAACAAAAAAGAGCTAATTTCAATTTTCAACTTGAGTGTGTTATACGCGTTAAATATATATACAGCTACCAGAACTAAGCGCTTCGTTGATAAGCGAAAGGAAAAATAGCTATATAGCGACCGCTGATTCATTTTTCAAAACGGGCTTTACCCAATACTTGTATGCATGCGTGCAATACATACGCTTTTGTCGTTCGCCTATTATAAGATCAATAATAAGACTACGGCGATGTGGGGACCGGTTTTAAAAGGAAAAAACGTGCGTATACCGTCGCCGATCCAATTTACACGATGAGTTAAACGCCCGTACGAATCGAGAAGTAATCATACAAATTGCTACAGATATATTTTTCACATCATCGAGATTTATACATATTCCGAGTGTCGATAATTACCCGTTCTTATCGGCTTTTTTTATTTTCCGCGCCGCTATGCCTTTCACGATAAAAGTAACATTGGAAGTTAGTTTTTCTTTCTTACGCGGGATAAAGGCATTTATTTTTTCGCGCGACAGTTCCACCCTGACGCGAAAACTGAGTCCGGGACGGTATGTTTTTTTTTTCTTTTCACTTTTTGCCTCTAGTCCTTCGTTATGGGCAAAGCGCAATTATTAACGTATAGCCAGTGACAATCGAGCATTCGATTACATGTAGCATTATTAATTGTACCTGTACAAGCCTATATTAATATAAAAAAAGAAAAGCTAGTTTGAACGTAATACACGCACATGTGCGAGTACATATGCACCGGGCGTACACGTTCGAAAAATGTTTTTCTTTTTTCTACACCGATCTAACTAAAATAATAAAGAAAAAAAGACACAGAAAATACTGCACGTTGATTATACGGTTTTTCAGTGTTCCGCGGATACAAGAAAAACAGCCTTCCACCGCTTTTTTTTTATGCATGCCTCGCATCGCACTGTTACCTGAAACCCGTTTTGTGCGCTCGACAAATTGGAATAACGGGCGCACAATATGATAAAATTGCATTAATAATAGATTCGAATTAGCATTTCGCGGACTTTTTATATACGCGACACGCCTTCGATTCGTTCCTAACAAATGGCTTTTCGATTATACATCGGGATGGAATTGCCGCTTTTTCGCGTAATACAAGGAATCCCGTTTATCGGTGCATATATACACGAGTTCTCGCGATGAGGCAATTTGCGCCGATGGAAAAGTTAGCGCTCGATTTTCCCGCTCTTGCGATCTACGGCCAAAATATTGGCGTACACGAGAAGAATGAAAGGGAGCTAGGTAAATATTTTTCGATAATAGCGCGTATAATGACGTATTCCGACGTCCGGTGTGCAGTTACTCCCATATCGTATACTCTTCTCTTGCGGATATTTGTTTGCGCAACGGAACGACACGCGACGCGAATAGAAAGGGAATACCGAAAAGATCACTCGGAAAATCAAATAGAGATTTGACATCGCGATGTTTATGCATTTCTTCATAATCGTCCATATCCATGTTTGCGCTTGTCTTAGCGGAATCAAAGACATCAATTGTCATGCGATTTCAATTCAATTTGAAAAAGAAATTTGATATTCTGAATACTTATATTTATTATTGCTTTATTGAGATATCATATATCAGTATTACGCGAATCTAGAAATCTCGATTTATCTTTCAAGAACTTTTTCATGATACGTAATCCTATTAATTTGATTTTTGATCAATAATTTATGCACTATTTCAATCTTATCGGAATATCTTTAAAACATTCGTCGCATATTGCGGAAATTCTCAATAGAATTTTCAAAAATTCCCAAGTAACTAGAGCTGATCAAACCAGGCCGACATTACCAATACAACCCTGAATCTTTTCTCAATCTCTTTTGTACCAGAAACAAGATGAAAGTCGCTTTGATCGACACTTGCATTACGACCGAATCAATGGACCGAATTACATAGAGAATAGCGGACATAGCATACACACACACACTAAGCGTCGGAGTAGCGTGAAAGTTGGCAATAATGGTGAATCAGTTGTCGCCAAAGTCGCGTCGCTTAACCTGGATTGGCGGACAAAGTTAACGCGCCGACGTTCGACGACGGATCGCGCGTCTTGTTAACTCGAATCCCGTCCCCCTCGCGGCTCTCCATCCCACTCGGCACAATGCATATACATAGATACCGCGGCAAGAGATCGTTCCGAATTTACCTCTGCCTGAGATGCATCTGAGATGCATCTGAGATGCCTCGCTAATGCGCTAATTCGCAAGCATTTATTGCGCCCCCGAATACAAGCTAATACACGATGTACACGCGATTCGGATAAACTAGAGGCATCATCTACGATAGCGAACGAATGGATCTGAAGCGTAACGATAACGCGTACAAACGACTCGGCGTGACGATGTATTCACCAGCCGATGCCTCCTCCCCTTTCATCGATCCCCATCCAACGTATACCCTCTACATATAAATACATACAGCAGATGAGGCGTCGACTCAGAGTCGACGAGCGCCGAGTTTGGCGGTCTGGTGTAGGCTACCGATCCTCTCGGCCATGAGCTTGCCGTCGTAGCACTCGTACTCGTCGTAGCGCACACTGTACAGCCACTCGAAGTCGAATTGCTCGGCGAGGGCCTGACTGTAGTTCGAGGTGAATACCGCGTAGGCGATCTCCGGCTCCGGTACACGCCTCTCGACCGCGATTTTACGCGCCATCTCGAGGCTCGTCCGCATCAGACTGCGGGCTATGCCGTAGCGACGGTAGCGCGAGTCCACACCTATGTAGAACACCTCCAGGGCATCCGAGACGTTGTACAGCTCGAACACGTCCACGCTCGACTCGATCTGTTATTTTTTTTTTTTTTTTTTTTTGGGTCAGACATATCAAAGGGTATTATTGATACATTGGTTTTTTATTTCGTGTAGTGGAAAAAATAAATTTACGTTCTACTTAAATCTGTAACTTCCATGATTAAACCTTGTATACTTATCGTGTACGTTTAGTGCATTTGTCTTTACAAGTCGTTATCAAGCATAGTTTTATAAGACGGAGTTGAACATGTAAGAATAATTTATGAGTAGCTTAATACCTCGAATCTTCGTGTAGATATTAGAAAAAAAAAACAAAAATAAAATTGAAATCCAATAATTGCAAGTCGAGCGAGTTAAAGTCAGCTTACAAATCAATATTCTTCAATAAGCTTAGTGCGAAAAAATTATCTCTATAGAATTTTCACGATAATGATTCAATTAGTCGAACTCGGGCATCTTAGCACGAATCCCACTTGTCAGGTTAGTTTAGCAGGTCAAGTACGAACAGAAGAAATATAATATTCGGTTTTATTGCTAAGAAAGAACGAAGTGGATTATATTTACAAATTATCAATACCGGTTTCACAATTGAAATAACATCGAATGGTCTATTTATTTATTTCCCCAGCTTCTGCATCGGTTGAATAATCCCATTTCTATTATATTAGCAAACAAGCAATTTGTTGAAATAACTCTAGTTATACAGAACTAAATCGGAATATGAATATGTCGAATATTACAGATAATAATGATCAATTCACGAGAAACATTCATTTTTCACCTCTCATGAACCGTAATAACTATTCATTTTCATCGATTCGCCTCCATAATTCATGTTCACTCCTGGGGAGTTTATTGATACTGAGGGTGGGAGGATAACCTGCCTTGGCTGATATCGATAGAATCTTAAAAGGAAATAATCGTTAAATTAATCCATAAAAATTTCTATTCACCCTATACACATTTCATCGTTATCTAAATGTGCTTAAAAATTTATGGTTTACTATCCTCCTTCAATTATTTTCACTGTACACGTTTTAAAAGCCTAGATCCCAAACAATATTTCAATCCACCTACATTCTGTACATACAAAGTCTTGTAGTAACAATATTCGTAATAAAAGTTATCCTTCACTCCCATTAAAAGTACACAATTAATTTTCGTACTATAAAATATTGAAAAACTCTAGTGTATCTGATATAAACCAATATAATACTCGCATCATGGGCATATATCGTGTAGACAGTCGAGCCTAGAGCAATGCCTACATTTTTTATGTGCGAAAGATGCCAATCGCTCCTCATTAGTAGATTATTTTACATACCGAGATTGGCAAGGTAACTGTTAAGCCTCAGTAGTGTAAGTTGATCCACCGGATAAGACCTTATACAAATACTTTTAATACGCGGAATAAATTAATTGATACGATGGCTATGGGATCGGAAAAAAGCGCGCGTGTATCTATCATGAGAAATTCGGTAATTAACAAGAAATATAATTAAGCTCTGTTATCTTTAATTATCCTTTACGGAACGAAAATCGTACATCACAACACTGACAACTTAACTACATCCAACACAGATCTGAATAGAAAATCAAAGATATATTCGTTCGTGTTTGCCCAAGTGCACCAGCGAGTCTGCAAAAATTCCGCACTACTATAACTCTTATCAACGACAGATAACGATAAATCCAATCGGCGTATAGTCTCGCTATCTCGGTAAAGAAAGAAAAAAGAAATCGGCAAATCTCTGGCACAGCATGTCCCTCCAGTCACGGAAATGCTGTAACGATCTAAACGCTACACTAGACGCTTTCGATCTCTCTCCGCATGTGTCCGCGTATGTGTATGTATTTATATGGCCGATCTATCGTGGCACGATTTACCGAGCGCGTGACCTTTCTAAGGCTTTGATTTGATGATAGCACGTTACCACCGTTCCTTTTCCTCCATTGTAGTCTCGCCGCGGTGTGCGAGCGCACCATCACCAGACGTATATATATGTACGTGGCCGATTCCTCGAGATTGGCCTTCGGCTACCAAGCGGATAATTCGATTGACTCTCGAGAGACTTTTGATCTCTCTGTGCTTTTGAGAAGAGGTTCGATTTGAATGTTCGAGGTTTCGGGCCATGGTGCCAATTATTTGAGAGCTTTGTGTTTTAAATGCTTAGTAATTGAAGTTATTTATTTTACGCGTTAGGATGAAATAGTCTTTGGGCATGAGCTACATAAGAAATTTCGGATATTTGTACTCGGTTTGTAAATGATCTTAGTAACTTTATAGCTTATGTATAAATTCTAGCAATTTGAAGATTATTCGAAACAAGAATTCATACGCACAAATGAAAGAGACAACGTAAGCATTAAAAACCGTAATTACGTTACGATGACCTGTTGCTGCAATAATGACATACACGCGTATTGTCTTGCAAAAATCGTAATTCTTGTCCCTTGTCGAGGTAGAAATTATCTGTACATCGTTGCATTTTCATCCGAGATTACAATTTCACGATAAATATGCATCAAAACAAAGTAAATTAAAGTCTTATTATATCTTATTTGTTTACGAAATGTCAAACCTATTATTAGACATATTATGAAACGAATCAAAATTAATATTTAAAATCGAATGCTAATTAATGAAGAAAAGCGTTATATGTGAATCTGATTTTTATATAATATAAAATCAGCTCGAACGAGCACTTCCTCTTATTATTAAGTGGAATTAATTTTCTCTGCCACTGACACAATTATACGATAAAATGTCATATTTTCAGTCGACCGAAGGACTATTTAATTAAGATAACACACGATTGAGCTTCAAAACCATTCGTAATTTTTAAAATATCATCCCCGGACAGATCAAACGATCGAGACACGATTAATTTTTATTCCTCTTCTTCTCTCGCCTGCATATAATACACGCGGCACACAACGAATGCTAAATCGCCTCCCGATCTCCACTATCAAACCGATCTACTCTCTCTTTCTCCATCTCATTGTTACACGCAAGAGTGTATACACACACACGCACACAATAGAGAGAGACAGAACCAACCAGAGAGAGAGAGAGAGGTGACGACATCGATAATCAATCGGCAAATCCCGCGCGCGCAAAAAGTGTCAAGGATACGGATATGAAGCCTCTCCGCGAGCTGAGAGCCGTCGATTAATCATATTACATCTGCACGCACGCGGGGAACTCTGCTATATAATATATACGGTTCCGCGCATGCGCACGACGCTCAGATTTTAAGATTGCGCGCGCGCTCTCTCTCTCTGTCTCTCTCGCGCGAGATAAACCTCCGATAGGTCTAATTAATTAGATTATAGGCGCACAGGACGAAAACGCCGATATTGACCTGCTGTCCTACTTACTCCCCATCTGGCTATAGTATAATCAAGGATCATTGTTTTTTTTTTTCTTTTTTCTTCCCAGCTATTGCCGCGCAGTCTAATGGGCAGATTGCGAAAAAAGAGCTTTGTGCATAATAAACACGGAGGAATTTCTCGCGCGTTTAATTGTAGGTCTCTTAGGATAGTAGATCCTCGGTCTTTCCGCTTTCCGTGTATGCGCGAGGATTGTACACTTATCGCGGCTGTATAAGGCGCTCTTTATGGACTGTATAGATGAAAGCCAAGTGCATGCAGTAGCTTAGCGTGAGCGTATATGGTCGATATGTAGTATTAGCTCCTTTTGAGGTGTGTAGACCTTTGCACAGGAGGATATATAGATTGTAGCTTTTATAGAAGCTTATATCTGCGTATCTTGTATTCGTCATCGAAAAAATCTTATTTGAAATCTCTTATACTTGTGGCGAGAATAACTTTGTAAAGACTAATGCACCAAAGTAAATAAAGTAAATTGATAAGTATGACAAATTTGTATCTGCTGTATGCATTTGTTAGAAGATCGTGATAGAATCAAATAGAACACTTTTTAAATATATATCCTGTTGAATCGAGTGTAAAAGTATTCATATATGCTGCAGAGCAAAATATACACTTGTATGTCAGACAAGTGTTGCAGTTCATATGTAAATTCTCTTTGTTCTGAAAAGAATGTTATGGCTCTCATTGATTGATTCATACATCACTTTTATTCAACTATAATATTTTTTTAATGAAAGTCGTACGTATACTGAACAATCGCATTATAGCCTCGAACATATAGCTTAATGATCCCTTATAATAGTTTAACCTTAAAAATTGGCTTATTGATCCGATTGGCAAACGATTTACTACTTATACCCACGATTTAAAGAGAAAATGTATGTATATGTATATAAATTCAAGAGTAATGCCTTACTGTAATCTTTTATTGTATCAAATTATACCGGACTAATGGTATACGTACACTTTTTACATCAATTTTTTTCAACAGTATTACACATTTCATCAACGAGATCTACAAATCCCGATATAAAAAAAAAACAAACAGCGGATACAGGGATACATATAAGAAAAGTCTTACCTTGAAGATGAACCTCATAAGGTCAAGTGTAGCCGGATGTTTCATGTTCTCCTCGACATTTTCTTCCAGAGGTGCCGAGTTATCCCTTTCCAATTTGGTCTGTAACGATTAATCATTATGTACATACATTACGGAAGTGAACGTCTGGGACTCGCATTAAATATAGGTTCGAATCGATCCTTTATTTTCCTTCGCGAACAAGGAAACCACGAGTGTATTTACACCGGGAATACGTCTGCAGGTATAAGAGTATAAAGAATTCTCATTGTTTACGTTTTAAAAATAATATACGTGAGAACAGAAAGTGGAAGAGACAATGTTATTCTGTTTCGCTAGACACAAACGTTTATTCTTTTACGACGTGCATTAGACGCCACTTTCCGTTGTACTAAGAATAATACATTCGCATGAAAGAAAGTTACGTTACAAATTATGTTGTTCGAACTTTGAAATGCCGTTGGCACTATAAAATTTTACGATATGTCTCGGGTGAATCACTGCCAAAATTTAGCTAAATTGTTCGCGTGTGGATATCATGTGCTCGTGCCTTTCCGAGCTTTCGCTATCTAAACCTGTACTCCTGTTTCCCTTTGTATTGCCTAGGATGAGACGTTTTTATCTGTAGCTAAAATAAAGTTAATGAACGAATAATATTATTGGTAATTACTCGTTGAGACTGTATATAATTCTGTATTTTATACGCGAAAAGTGATTTAGTTTGACTGCTCGAGCGTTTCTTACGATACAATTTATAGTGTGTATAAAGGCACGCTGCCAAAATTTTGTTTGATTACTTCCGTCATATCATAATTGTAAGCGTCATAATCATTATAACGAACGAAAAAATTGCCCTTTTACATTTCAAGGTTCCATATAATTATGGTATGTATAAAAACAATTTAATTTTGATCTTTTAATAGCATGTTTTCATAATAACTTGATTCGGCTTCCGAAAACATAATTTACCGCTGGCTAATTGAACTATTTTTTATCTCTGAATAAGTACACATTATTATTAAAATATTTTGGAAACTACTTCAATAAAAATTAATGATTATTGAATATTTGTTTATCAAATAGTACGATTTTTTAACTTTAAAAAATTAAAAAATTAAGATTTCTTAATCATTTTATACAACCTCACATAACATAGAAAAGCTTTGCGATTGATGTGTCGATAATACTTGGTAAACTTATCTTGTGACGTTAAACATAAATGCACTCATTTTAATAATTATACTACTTAATGCAATCATGAAACCAAAATATCTAATAAAAATAATCTGAGTGAATCAGAACTTAAACCGTATAATAATGTTAAAACCATAATTAAATTATATAGGATTAGACTAGAGAGATTAGATTTACAAACTTAAATATTAAAATTTAATAACATTTCATGTAAATTTTTCATGTAATTCGTTCAAAAAAATAGAAAAAAATTTTATTATATAATTATGGTTAACGATTTTGATCTTATCGTAATAATTTGTAATTATAATATAAATTACGAGCTTTAAGCATTACGAAACTTTTTTACAGTAGATTTTAAATATTGATACTGTTTTATACATGTAATGGAAACCGAAAGCGAAAAATTTCGTGTTTAATTTCACACAAATATATACACTTGAAATTAATTAATAATTTATTCATATATTAGACTTTAATTAAATTAAAGTCTTTTAATTCTTATAAATAAGTATTTCTAAAAAATAAAAAATTCTTCACTTTCTTCTTCTGTAAAATAAACAAATAAATCATTATAACAACAAAAGCTTTTAGATTTTAGATCAAATCGTACAGCGTAAAAATAATCTGACCCAAAAATAAAAGCCATGATTTTTTAAAATAAAATAGTAGTAAACAGAAGCGTGAGAGTTTGATAAATTCTGAACCGAATACACTCCCAGCCCCTCTGACGCATCACTTAATTTTATCGAGGAAATGTCATCGAAGATCATTATTCTCCTATCAAGCTGATTTGTTTCAGGCCACTTATTATCTAGTGCTAAACATGGCGCAATAAATCTTTATCGTTTACTTTCTTGATTCCAAATAGTGTAATCCATCCAATCTCTTAAATTTTCGATCTCTTTGTTCTAATTTTTAACTATTCCAGACGAATATTTCTATTTTTTTATTTCGCAATAATACCGTGTTTTCTTTTGATTTCAACAATCATGCCTATCAATAAAATAACATCTTCGCACAGGCGATCCCGAGGCCCCCAAATCCCGCAAAGCAAAAAAAATAAGAAAAAAAAAGAAAGAAGAAGCTTCAAAGGAAAGTGTAGCATCTATTTCAGGTCAATAAAATCATCTTCTTCCGCTTTGATAATTCTTCCCACCAATTTTCATTCTCCGCAGCAGCAGCAGCAACGGTGGCGTCGGCTCGCTCTCGATTTGCCCGAAAAATCACTAAAATAGTCAAAGCACCTGTCCGCCATTTGGCTAGTCGCCCCTAGTCACGTCTCTCTCTCTCTCTCTCTCTCTCTCTGGTATAACCGCTCTCACCGCCGCGGCGCATACAGAGACACACAGAGCGGCCGTTGTTTACAAATTTAAAAATAGCCGGCCGCGCGGGCTATAGGAAAAAACTCACGTGCAGCTTGTTGAAGCAGACGCCGACGAGCTCGCCGGACTTGGTGTCGAAGGCGGCTATACTGAAGCCGTCGGCGATGATGCTCTCGAGGAGTACGGAGAAGCCCTCGTGATCGGTGCCGCCGGGCACATCCGCTATCCCGAACCCTATGGTCAGGCACTCCTGGAAGGAGCTCTCGATCTGCAGCCTCGTCGCCTCCTTCAGGCTCTCCTGCGTGAGGATCTTGTAGGCTATCAGGCCAGTGTCCGTCTTTTTCGACATCTTGCTGCGTTGCAGGGATATCTCCGGCGGATGTGTTTCAGCGACGAGAGGATCGATCGGTAGCGCGCGGCCGCGCGCGTGTGTTCGTCTGCGGAGGAGCTGCGAAAAATCGACCGCGCGGCTAACGGTGGCAAAAGACACTGGTGGCACAACGTGGGTTGGCCTTTTCAATGTGCGTGAGCCCCACTTCGTTATTATCAGTCCTATTACCGACTTCTCGCGCGCGCGCGCGCACACACACACACACAGACACGGACACAGAAACGCGGAGCGCGAGCCAGAGAGCGCCCCCCAAGCGCTACTACAGACCGATCCGTCTATATAACACATGCCTCTTGATATACATGTATATGTATATACTGGCTGCGTGCGCTCCTCCGCTTCGCGCTCTGTACAAACGTATCGCGGTATTAAAATATCTCGGTGTGTGTGTGTGTGTGTGTGTGTGTGTGGGTGGGTGTGTGGACCACGTGTGCAGTCGCCGCATCTTTCGAGTATGCTTCTCTCGCTCGCTCGAGTATATACATATGAGTGTATGTAATGAGTACGCGGGCTATACCACGTCACTTGTCGAGAAGCTCCCTATTATATGCTGTATATCTGCTTGCACGCTTTCGGTGGATGCGTTATTCGGAGCTGTTGTTTATGTGCCAGTATTTAATGCGACGAGTATGCTTTATTGCTGATTCTAGATAAGTTACAGTTGGGTTGTATAGCGATCGAATAAAATTAATCTATTAAATTGATCGGGCAACTTTGTATTCTAAGCTTTTTTTCGTTATTGTTGTGTGTGTGCGCGTGTGTTATTTTGATTTAATCGGATGACCGATATTCGCATCGAGGCTCGTTCTCTTTGATAAATAAATTTTCGATAAAGAAATTATTGTATTAATGCGATAGAAGAGTTGAAGTTATTTTGAATTATTTTATGTTTCAATTGCGAGCTTTTTCAATTGTCTCTGGCTCTCATCGGCTAACACTATTTAGATGAATAATTTCCTTTTTTGAATAACTTTCTCGATTTATTACAATATAAATGTTATCGTCTAAAAGTCTATTTTACTCTTATTATCTACGTAAAACGAAACATTGTAGTTGTGCTATAGGGAATTTAAGTGATTAAGATCTCGCGATTGGCGCGCACTCGAAACATTGTAAAGTAAATCCAGTTGTAAAACTATACTGCTCTTAAAGTAGGGAAAAAAAGTCCGATTTATTGTCGCAGAGTTATAGTCAAGCTTTCGATTGAAATTGCGAGGCACGATTATTCGTTTATGCATCTTTTAAAATTATGTGGAATTTGATCAGTTTTGGATCGTATAACCTTACGCTTCTCTTTACCATGTAAAGTCTACTTATGAAAAGACCTCTTATACAAGAATTTACACTCAAGCTCGTTATTTCACTTCCCCCTTGACAGTTTCTGTGCTCTTATTGTACTTTATATACTGATACCTCGGATTTTCTCACAATATCATGATGAAGTCTTAAACAGTGATAGAGATGCTATAAAAAGCTTACTTTTGCTAATGCAGCGATAAGCCACGCTACTTATTCGCAGTGCCATTACTTTACTATTATGTTTGCTAGTAAAATGACTAATCTCGAACTATCCTTAAAGCGATAAATCCACCAGCATCACAAAGGAATTTCCAATGAATTATTGCATTCAAGTTGAAAATGAACTAACGGTTACTTATCGGATTGTAGTAATAATCTAAAAATATTTTTAATCATTATTATTGCATGATTCAAGTATATATTATTCCATAATATATCGACGCTGTTACCGAAAACGAGCACGATTGAATTTTCGAAACAAAAAACAAATTAATTATGTATACATTCTTAAGAAAAAATTTTAAAGATAAAACTTTTAGTTTAAGACAAGTTTTTTGTATTTCAGTTAAGTCGTTTTTTTTTTGAGTGATTGAAACATACTACTTTTGTTAGCAGCATCGATACGATAACCTTAGTTCATTTAAACAATCTCTTTCTAACGGTCCAAACTATTTTTGATAACTACGCAGTAAAAGTACACAACAAATACGACCTAAGCCTTACAATCTATTTATTCAAATTTTTTTTGTCGAGGACACCCATAACACCGCGCGTATAGGAGCATTCTAACGCAACGGCTTATCATTTTTTCGTTACATAAGTCATAAGTAGGCGAACTATTTTCATTTTCCTCTCTAGATTCTTTTTTTTTTTCCTCCGCATCGCCAATGGTCTTCGCGGCTATAAGACAATAGCGGTGCGCTGTCTGCCGATGAAACCGATTATAGTGCGTAAGTGCGCGAGCGAGCGAGCGACTCGTGTGTAGCATTTACATTTTGCGTGGATTTTTTCTGAAAAGGTAAACCACTTTTTTTTCTTCTTCTTCTTCTTACTCGCTGTACAATCCATTTGTCTTGGTTGTCGTGGTGGGGGCTTTACGATGCTAATCGACTACGAGAATAATAATTTTTTTCTTATGTGCACGAGTCGTTACGAAAAGTGCGTGAGATTTCAAAAGTGTATCGGTATAAAATCCTGTTTTTTCTTTTTTTTTTTGCATTCAAAAGATTCTGGTTTTATAACCGTTTGACATTTTCTCAGTTATATAAAATTTGCACAATATCTGATAAACCTGATTTTATTTTTTTAACAGTTATCAATTTTGTTATATTGTCGATCATATGTTTGATAGCGACATAATCTTATGATTGTTATATTTTATAGCATTTTAAATCATACGACTTTTTAATTTTTATTAAATAAGCTTCTTACTACTTGAATTCTCATAAATGGAATTGATCCATTCTTTAATCTCATTGTACCATTATTCTAATTAAATATATTGTACACATTTTAAAATACTCTGGATTTAAAGTAAAGGGGATGAAACAATAAACGAAAACGTTCCATAAAACAACTCGAACAAAACATAATTACATCTTCATAGCTTTTCACGCGTGATATAAAAATAACTCAAAACGGGATCGCTCGAAACAGAAAAGAAAAAACTCGAATGAAACCAGTTCGAGTGTGTTTTTGTTTTAAGAGCGCGCGCGATTATACTTGATTGACATTTATAATTCCATTATTAATTTATTTAGAACTTTAACAAGTTAGATTTAAATAATGTATAATAGATAATTTACGATAGCGCAGTTAGCATTAGAATGCATAACATTTTCATTTGAAGCAGGGAGTATAACAATAATAGTGTTGTAAGAATATAATAACTCCATCGTATATATACATAGCAATGCAGGCTTTAGTAGTTACAAATTAAATTTTCACATAAATTCGAGGCCCTCTGATATGTTTATTGCTCATTTTATTTATCAGATTATAACATTTCCCTAGTGCTCCGTATGGGCACGTATATATTATTAGTTAATGTCGCTGATCGTCAACGATACTGTATAATTAAGAGAATAACGACTTAAATTCAATTAACTTCTGGAATAATTATAATAATTTAATTAATAATTGAATTAGACCGTTGAGCGTAATAATTGTTAGCTACGCGCACCTGTATATAAATAATTAAAATCGCTGCGATATATAATTCACAACGATAATGTTTGGGCGTAACTGGCAAAACTCGATTTCTTAATTAAATAAACAAAGCTCCGCGTGCATTTCCTGCACGGGCTCGTAAAAATGCAATTATACCTACGTAAAACAGAGGGGCAGGAGGGGAAGGGTATTACACTCCATAAAACCGTCTCACGGCGGCCATCAATTCAAACGGCAAGTCGCGCTTCATTTCCCGCTGCAGTAATGCACACTCGCCACCAACGGCTCGACCAATGGCACCTTTGAAAACTCGGCGACGCGACGACGCAACAAAAGCGTAAAGAGACACCGCAGTCGCGCGGGTGCATCAGTATTTTTCTTGCCGGTATAAATCCAAGTCCGAGGCTTGGCCTGCTGCAGCGGGAAATGGAAGCGATTGCGCGCGAGCCGGAGAGTCGTGTACTCGAAGATCCGACGAATGAAATGCCTGATCGTTTCTCGCTCCTCTCTAGGGCGAACAATGCCGCGCCCTTTCCTCGAGTCTTGAAATATACCGCTTCACGACATCCGAGAGGAATTCTTTCGTCGAGTTTCTGACGGAAATGGAGAGAGAGAGAGAGAGACAGAGACGTAATTGACACCGCTTATTAAGCTCGCTGCTAAATCGCTTTCCAATTTCTCTCCACCGACGGGCTTTATACTTTCCTTTCTACCTTAGAGAGTCGTTTGAATAATACCAGCCCTCGGAGCGATCTCTACTTCGTTTTTGTCTTTTCTTTTTTGTTTTGAAAGTCGGGGAAGTATGGAATTCGACTTGCAAGGCGACGCGCTAGCTTAATGCAGCCAAAGAATTTCTACTATATATATATATATAAGTGCGATTAATCGATCGTGCGAGTTGATATGGTAATGCTTTGCAGTTTAATATATGATTATGAACTGAACTAAGTAATAATTACGATGTTTTGTAGTGATTGTATGATTTTATTAAGGATCGTAAATCTTTAGTTTCAATAAACCATCTGAATTTAGCGAAGTTTATCGTTTTTTCACTTCTTTTCTTTCAATAGCTTTTTATAGCTTTGAAAAACAAATTAATTTTCTATTTTATTCATTACTTTGACTCCCGGCTTTTGTCACAATTATTTTTGTCGAAAAAAAAATAAAGATATAAATAAACAGTTAAGTGCAAAGGTAAATTTTAATGCTAGTTATAAGTAGTAACATTCACGCTAGTCAGACAAAGTGTAAATATTATAGCGAAGAAAATAGCGGAATGAAAAATTTCTTAACAATTTAAATATTTGTTATTGTAATCGATTTTTAACAAAAATGGTCCATCAGTATTCGATACTTCGAAATTGAAATAATGAACCGAATCGATTGTTTCATAAAGTTAGCGCGTTTGTAATTATAGAACAATTGCCGTTCTCTTTTAATACTTGTCTACATTTATATCAATGTCTCACGGAAAACAGTATACCAAGATGTCAGTCTTAAGTTGCTGCTTACCAGATCAATCGATATATACAATACATCAGGCATATATTTCATTTATTTCCAATTTCCGTGTGTGCGTAATATCGATTTCTTGTAGAGCACCACATGTTCTATTTTTAAGATTAAAAAAACAAGAGCGAATGTGCAGTTTGAACTCGCTCAACATGAAAGGATGTATTATTAACGCGGAATTACCCAAACAAGTTGAATTGGCAGTCATATTTACACTGCGGTAATTACACGTATATTTTCAGAGACACTTAAATCCCAATTTACCTTGTGCTTGCGTATACTAACATATATTAATCATTAATTTCATATTAAATAAGCTTTTACAAGTTTAAAATAATAAATCTTCATTTGAGATGCTTAAAATATTATATGTATATATATATATATATCCGTTGTGGAAAGCAACACGATAGATAAGTGAACACATGGCGATGAGTGTTTATCCGATTCAACTGAAAATGTATATATACCTTTTTTCAATCGAGCAAATAAATTTATCTCCATATTGCCTATTAAAATTGTGCATTCTGTTTTCCTTCCAAAACAATTATACGACTCGGTAATAAATTTTAACAGCTAAAATTTCCACGCCAACGACTTTTCCCAAAGGAAAAAAAATAACACGCATTCCAATTACACAATAGCCCAGCAACATCATAGTAAAATTACAAGTAGAACAATGAATAATAACGACCGCTAAGCGTATTACAAACGAGCAATGCGAAACTCTGTCGCGCGCCAAATAAACAGTCTGCTCGCGGGCGAACTGCTGCTAAATCCTCGAAGCCGAAAACTTAACAGCCGGCAATAACGAGATCGATAACCCGGTACACCCGAGAAATACCTACCGGCAAAGAGTGGCACACATCCCATAATCCATATATACACACGGACACGCAAACGCGAATTAATCCCGGGGAAAATAAATTCGCGCGCATAGCAGCAGCTTCAACTCTCCTCGAATTTATACGCTCGCGCATACTCGGACATTTATTGATATCGCGCTAAGCATATAATGTCGCGTCCTGCACTCGCTCTCCTCGCGTGAATTAACATCCCAGCGTGCATCTGTGTGCGTATTACGCTTTCCGAATGGCCGAGTGTTATTTCGTTCATTTGCCCCTGGCAATACCACTACTACTCTCTCGCTATACTGTGCTGTATACCTTCGGGTTATGACTTTCCTCGTACACACACCCACACACACACTGTCTTCCATCTGCTTAATGCTGCCGCTAGCTATATAATATATATATATCCACGCACTATACTCGTTCGAGGGGGTAATAGTGAGCCGGCCCGTTACGAAAAGTGCGCGGCCGATTGCCCAGTCGCAGTTGCAGCGCTATGTGGTTGATTAAATGGTACCTGGGGATTTTAGGGCACCTTCCTAGATTGTTAATGAATTTTTAAGTGAGTGCCGATATAGTGGATTGCCTCATTGCATTATCCTAGGTTCTGATTATATTCGAGATTCTCGGTTGATGGCGAGTGTCTTGTCTAACGGCAGGACCAACTACTCTAATTATTGTGTGACCTAGAATCCATGGTTTTAATTAGTCTATCTCTTCGACTCTTTGTATCAATTCTGATATATAGAGCGGAATGAGTATTTTTGAAAGTTTCGTGTAAAAAAAGTTACCTACTTGAAGCTTTTTTCAAAAAAAAAAAAGGTTCGATCGCAAGGAGCGCGTGGGTTTGCATTATTTTGAAACTGCGTTCTGAAATTAGAGGAAAATCATTGGAGAAACAATCTGGTTTTATATTGAGAACTCGTTTTATTTGCATTTTGCAATAATATATTACGGACATATTTTGCATATTCTCATTGTAAAAAAAAAAAGTAAATCAAAGGCAAATTAATGGTAATAAAAAATAATGCTATCGCTTCGATCGAGTAGGTCTTTGAAAATCTCTTTTTTTTTATTATTCAATTTTCTAATGAAAAAAACATTAACCTCAGAAAGTTGTGATGTTAAAAATAACGTCGCCGCTATTTCGCAAGGTTGTAAGCGTTTAAAAATGCGCATTTTTAATTCCTATCAAATGCCCTAGAAAATTATCACAAAAATAAGTCCATTCATCATTGAAGGAATGAATAGCTTATTCGATTAGCGAAGGATTCATTCGATGCAGAGACATATTTATAGTTAGCAGTGCACCAAGAAAGTTCTGCATCCGCATTAGCATTATTTAGATAATTTAGCAGTGGAGCAGAAAACTGCACTAAACTTGTTACTTTAGTAATTAGCGTTACTTACTTAATACTCTACCAGTGCACGACCGGTTCACTATAATACCAATGCTACCAAGTAATTATTTAAAGCGCACACACTTGAATCGTAAGAGTTAAAAATAATGTTCGAGATTACTGGTATTTATGTAAATAAAAAATATGC
The DNA here is from genome assembly GCA_900490025.1 of Megastigmus dorsalis. Lineage (NCBI taxonomy): Eukaryota > Metazoa > Arthropoda > Insecta > Hymenoptera > Megastigmidae > Megastigmus > Megastigmus dorsalis. The sequence continues at coordinate 56,359 of UELU01130241.1, forward strand.
CACTTACCGCTATAATTACTCAGATTTCTTAAAGAGATCTGAATCGACTTTTAATATTAAAAGCGGTATACAAAGTTTCTTACCCGATTATTAACATAGTTTTAGAGATAAATAATGGGATATAAAAAAATTGCATAAAACCACTGGTGTTATTGTACGCTCGCGAGATAAAAAAAATGTTCATGACTTATGCAATTTGTTGAATAAAAATGAACCATTGTTCGAAAAATTAGTTATTTTTTATTTCTAGCTTCTTCAATCGCCGTACATAATGGCACGGCAAATATGTTAATAATTTAGAACAGCAATTATATTGCTATCATTAATCTTCGATCAACATTTCATTATGGACTCAATAATCGCTTACTAAACACCACTAGTTAATATCCTTTTTTTTTTGTAATAGTGTTTAAAAATAATAAATGACTTGCATAAAAGACACATGTAATATCAATAGTAGTAAAATATAAATGCTGCTCAACACTGCTTATGAAATGAACAATGCGAAAAAAACCTTTTATATAATCATTTGCAACCATGTGAAATAATTGTTCCTTTCTCAAAACATGGTTATTTAATAAAACGACGAATGATATACGATATTGCATTATAGGCGCAAAAAAACCGCAGCAAGCTAGAAACTGATGGAAATGAGAAAATGAACAGTCACATTAAATTAATGAATCTAATATTTCGCTTCACTTTAGCAAATGAAACCTTATAATCTCCCCTATATCTCGACACCGCGCGCCAACTTCTTCAATCAATCCTAATTCTTCGAAAATTATAGTTCATTTCACCTCGGCTACTTACTGCCGCTGTGTGTCTACATAAAAAAAGTGGTCGCAAGCCTATATAGTTATTTAAAAAACTTGTTTCTGCTGTCAATCATATATACCTTATCACCTGAAAATTTCCAAAGAAACTACACGTGCATCGATCGGCTTTGGGCTTGAAAGATTGTGATCTTCGTTATTAACGAATGGATAAAACCCACCCACAGATTCAATGAAGGTATACGATTTCTTTATCTCGCGGCGAGAACGAAAAATAAAGCGCAGGCGGACTTGACCGTGCAATAAGTGTCCGCCCCGTCCGGCGCAACCTTTCACTCATACATCCTGCACACTACCAATTATCCCGCGCACTTGAGCGTTTATTGCATGCCGTTTATGCGTATAGCGTGTGTGGTTATTAATCGATTACGGGATTCTCTCGTGTGTCTCAACGAACGAACGAGCCTAATGTAATAATAGCCGCCGCTGCGACAAATCGCTCCGCGTTTTCCATGTGTATATAGGTATTATATTGTGGTGACGCGGACGATTGTATATTACAGGCCCGCGTATTACAAGGTGATTAGCTTTTATGTGGCTCGCTTTATCCACGTCGCTCGCTCTTGCAGTCGCTCGAGCTTGCGGTCGCCCGAGCCTCGAATTATATATAGAAAAAGTTTAATTATTCTCCTGGCGCCACGTCTATTATATATACAGTGATTTAATGGCGGCTAAGAATCGGTTTTGTTTATGGAAGCGAGACCTGAGCTCTCGGTTCTTGGACTTTTCCGAATGCTTTATATTCATGAGAGGTAGCGCACAGTGAAAATTCAACCATTGATATTCGTGCGGAACTAGATTATCGACTTTTCAACATATTTATTACCTAATTACAGTTTTGCCGAATTTAATAGTTTATAACTTTAACAGTAGAGAATAAATTATTTTCCAACAAATTTTGAACTTTAAACGTTGTTTCATAAATACTATAGATCTATATAATTTTAGGTATCTTCGAAACATTTCTCCGCGGAAAGATTTGCGAAAATATGAATTCATTGCCGATTGCATTGATATTTATATTTAATTAAAATATGTGTACGAGATAATATAATATTGTTTTTTTGTTTTCACATCAAATAGATCAATCATTTTGAATTTATCGTTTCTGCTATCAATATCAATTGACACAGTTATGAAACAATGTATTAATTTTAATAATGCAATACGGGCGCAAACAATACAATTATCATTCTGGATCGAACTGGAAGGACAGCAACGTAATCACTTATATACATAATTATATAATTATGAATTATTAAACCAGAGTAATTCTGCATGTATGATCTTAGCTTATCAATATCAAAAATTCATAAAAAATAAAAATGTGTATTTTCGAAAGTATAACAGTCAAAATTTAAATTGTTGGGCCACCCAAAGTTGTAGTTAAAAAATTATAATAATTTTGACGCAGCCGCAGCAACGTACCTCGTGTAGTAACAATAAATTCAGCTGCATAAAGTCTTCTCGTACATGCGTTCTTTTAAAAAAAAAAACCTTTCGACGTAATTGTAACTAGCACAACAACGCAGCAGCAACAACGCACGCGCGCACCTCCACCAGAATCCATTTAGCACAAAGCTGCAGCACATTTACCCAACGCAGAATTCCAAATAAAAGTCACCGCAGAAAGACGCCGTTTTCTCCCTCCCTCCCGTTTCATTTGAATTTCATGCAGAGAAGCGCGAAAGAGAGCAAGAGATAACGGGGAAAAAAGAGAGAGAAGAAAGGAAAACGAGTACAGTAACAAGGGCTTGTAACCCTAATAGCCGGGGAATTCAGAGCGCGACATTTATAGATTGGACGGGCGGTTTGCGCGGTTTTTGTTTTTCCCCTTCCGTCCCACCCCTCCAGCTCTCGACTAATGCGCCGTAACTAATGTCCGCGTATACACGCGGTGCATAAGAAGCCCGCCCGCTGAGCTTTTTCTCCACGGCCACGAGGACACGAACGCAGAGGACGAAGTTTGCCGCCCGATTTTCTCTCGCCGCGCTCTTTAGCCCCTCCCCCCCCCCCCCCCCTTAAAGCTCCCGAATATCTGGGCCAATAAATTTTCGAAAGACTTAAATTCCGCGCGATCATGCTTGAACTTTGAGGTGAAGGTGTATACTGGCGCTGCCGGTGCCGCTGCATGTATACCACGAGGTCAGAGAGCCGCGGCGACAAGCTACTCCCCTCGGCTGAACTTTTTAAGCTCCCGGCGCTTTGAATAATGTAACTTGCAAAAGTTCATTATTTACTGAAAAGAGAAAAGGCGCGCGAGCGCAGCTGCATTCTATATATGTGTGTGTGTGTGTGTGTGT
>UELU01130243.1:0-15709 GCA_900490025.1 Megastigmus dorsalis
AGAGAGAGAGAGAGAGACAGAGAGAGATAGATATAGATATTTATTTATTTGTAAATATTTACAAAAAAGTATAACATAAATAATTACACATATTTTCCTTTAAAATTATAATAAGATTACATCGAGTCAAGATTATCATTATTGCACTTACTGTGATATCACAGATTCGCTTACTCAGATATATTAAACTATTTACAAATCAGTCTTAAATATTGCACAAACCTATTACTAATATCACAGCGCGTCTCAAAAAATACAAATAAACAGAAGTTACAGAATCAGTCGATATCCACCATATGACAATACATTTAAAAATAAAAGTCAATCATTCACTCTACTCATTCATTCGGCGGCACACTCACGCTAATAAATACACTCACACTTTAAAATCAATGTATAGGGGACATAACGAAATAAGTTAACATACAGCTCATTCGATTGAGAGAGAGAGAGAATGTAATAGGTACCAAAATTCCCCTCTTACAGGCATAGATAATTTGTGTAAATTGATTTATTTTAGATAATCCTAATTTCTTTCAATGACGTACATTTTTTCTTTGCATCTTTCGGCGCTGCAAGTTTTCAAAAAATTTCGCATTTTATTCTAAAAATAAGCTATAAGTTTTTTTCAACCGCCATTTAGACCAATTCTTGTGATGGCGATTGAAAGATGAGACTTGAAACAGTAGGAAATACTGTATTTAGAATTTATTCTAAGACTCTACTTAGAAGCTTACAGTGCCGAAAGTTGCAAAGAAAAAATACTGATCCCAGCGTTGAAGGGTTAAATAAGCTTATTGTAAATAATCTTACTTATTGTAAATAAAGTAACTTAATTATTTGATCTCTGAGATTACGAGATCTAATCAGGCACACTTTTAAGATATTCCAAGTATTTTAAGACACTTTTAAAATTTTATAATTATTTTCGAAAACCCATATCAGCAGATATAAAAATAAATAATTCTTTAAATAAAATTGTTTTAATGTAATACTGTTTAATCTTTCAGTTCTGAAACTTCCTATTTTTAGGGGAAAGTGAAGAATTTAATTTTTTAATCTAACTGCTGCATGTCCATAATGTATGAAAATGTACAGCATCACAGGTGAATCGTAGGTAATTGTGTAAATGAAATGATTCTAAATCATCTTATGTATTTGATTGTTCCAACTCTCACGAGCCGATTTAAGCTCCATGTTCTGTTCGGAATAAGACACTTTAAAATTCTAAATTCATTCGCAAAGGATAAAATATTTCTCAGTTTTACAAGCTAGTTCAGCTAATATGTAAATTTAATTTATGTAAACAGAGTGTTTTCCTCGCCATTACATTCATTGTCAAAAACTTAGGTATGCTTTAATATTTAAAAGTATGTCAGTTTGTTCTTTAAATACAATTAAGGAAACATTGAGCTCTGATCCCTTTACCCATCAAAGATCTCAAATTGAAAAGTTAGAAGCTTTCAATTTAGATAAATACAAGATTTACTTAACTTTTATTTGAATAATAATTGAAGAATCTATGCAAGTATAATGATTTGATAATCCTAATTGATTGTTCTATCTCTCGCAGAAAGTAGCTTTACACGTGTATAACAGCCGAATATTAAAAATTCAATTACTATCAATAATCTTATGAGGTCAAAAAAGACGCATGCTTTCAATTGAGCTTCTCACAAGTTGTGTCATAAAACGTGGTTCGATACATGAGAGAGAAATAGATTCCACTTGTGTGTGAACGTTTGCACACGAGCAAGTTAGATCACTTTATCGTACTAGTATCGAAATTTACCATTAATCCCGTTTCGATATTAAAATATTTTCGACAACATTCAAAAAGGTACAGAAATTTTCAGCTGGACGTGGCTCTTTTGCTGCAATGTGAGCTTCACGCCCTTCTTAGTTTTAAATTAAGTTACTGAAATAAGTCACTTTTAAATTTTATCGAAAAGATATAACTCTCCTACAAATTAAACCTTTAAATTAAATAATCTTATTCGACAGGGCTTATCCTCAGGATTACAAGTTTAGCCAATGCAATTTTTGAATAAAGTATTTTCAGAAATTGTGTGTAAATGTAATGAAATTAGATACTTACATTTTCAGCTTAGCAGGCGAGCAGCAACTAAATTTTTAAATTAAATTACTGCCAATAATAATATGTACACATTCTTTTGTTCACACTCTAAAGTTCAGTTAATGTCTTATTGGAAAGAAAGTATTTTAAAAAAAATTGAAAATTCACAGGTGTACAGGCAAATGTCGGATAATTGTAAGCTATAGTGTAAAAAGCATATGTCTTGCTTAAAAAATAAACAAATAAATAAATAAATAAATAATGATTCTTATTTGCTATTACTTTTATTCACGATCCCAAATTAAACAGCTCCGTTTTCAGAAATAAAGTATTTTCCACTTACAAATTCCACTTAAAAATTTAAGTCAATTGATGTAAGTGGATTTCATTTGACTGTTCTGGATTTAGTGTATTCTCCAAAACATTCGATGATTAATTAATTGATCAAATTAAATTATTATGAATAATCGTATTTGATTGTTGTTATGCTAAGGTTTCGAAGCTATATCAATGACTTCTTTAAGATAAAGTGTTTTAAAAAACATCCAATAAGGTATGGAAATTTTCATTCTACTTGATTTTGAGACTTATGTTTCTTTCAAGTAATACAAATTCTTATCGTAGCTTGATAAGTATATTAATTAACTTCCTCTAGGAATAAGATTCTGTTTCGTACCTATGATCTTATACGATTCAGCTTTAAAAAATAACTGCAGATTTGAATAGGTTTTAATGTCTACATCTTTTTTAATCTTGAGCATTGTGTTCAACATCGAGTATTTTGACCATAATATCGATGGAAAAATTTTCGACGAAAGTTCTTTGAAATACGCTAACAGCACTACTTCTTTAACCGAGTTCGTTTTTTTGCCACCATCCACTTTTCAAAATCACTATAAGCTTTTTCATAAATCTTTTGAGATTTATCTGGTAACGTATTGTCGATAGCTTGTTGAGCTGCTTGTTAAAGCTCTTCTGGTATTATTTCACCATCACTAAGTTCTTCTAATTGATTCATTTTAATGCTTATACGTCCGGACACGTCGAGTAACACGTTACAATTTACCGTAGCGTGTGATAATTTTTCAAATCGAAGAAAATCAGAGTTAAACATTATTCTATAGATGTCACTAGTCATTAAAAACATCTTCCTCTCGCAATTTTAGTGTTCGAGTACTTTAGACACACCCTTCACTTTACACACTACCTTAGACAAGACAAATTTTAGAAACAACTTTAGACATGACTTTTTCCCTTTACACATCACCTTAGGCACGACCAACGCTTTACACACGAATTTCTTTCTTTTACGAATTTTTTCGACGCACTAGTGTGTCAAAGTTGCTCTTCAGCGGTAAATTTTGCTCTTTACATACGAACTTTACGCACAGAATTGCACAAAGAATTTTATTGTGTTCCTGAATTTTTAAGACTACTAGATGAAGTTGAAGGTCAGTTGTTCAAGTTTTCTTGATGATATTGAAGTGAAAGTGTTAAAATTTTTATTATTATTGTTATTAACCCTTCAGACGTCATAGTTTTTTTTGAGTAGTTAAGTAGGACCAAAGTGGTTCCTTAGGGTTATCGGGGTCACTGATCACGATTCTGCAATTAAAATGAAAATTCAAAATGGCGGATCCAATATGGCGGCTTCATTTTATCGATTTCAGTGGTTTTTATTTGATTTTTGTCAAAACGTGCATATGGACGTTTTTAGAATCACAGAATTTAATTTTGCAAACAAATACTAATTCAGTATATTGGCGATTTGTAATCGATTTCGATAGCTTTTTTTGTTAGTATCCCTGAATGTATACATATGGCAGTTGTGATTTCAACTTTTTTATCTAAACTTCAAGTGAGATTCTATTTGGTCGGATTTTCAAAATCTGCTACACTAAATTTAGGATTAGTCATAAGAGTTATCGGTAGGTGGCGACTATCCACTGTCGAAATACACACAAATAAGGTGAGTCTGAGAAGCATATAAAGTCAGGATAAGCTGCTGCTATCGATCGAACCTCAGATTTCTCGATTCACGATATAGCTGTGGTACCTAAAGTAAATTTCAGAATTTTCAATCTGCATTTTGGATATCATATCTAAAATGACCATTACCAGTGGAGAGTCTGAATCAGACTGTGAAACAGATACTGGTGATGAGATTAGCAAAATAGATCCTAATGATGTGGAATACGTACTAGGTCAGGAAATATTTTATAACAGATTTTTTTTCGATCTGTAAAAGAATTTGTTTCACGATCTGGTATGCGGTAGAATTTCGAACAAAGTGGAAATAATCCTATTCATTATTGCAAATTATTTTTCGATAACGTTCTTCTTAACCTTATTTGGGAGGAAACCAATCGTTATCAACGTTAAAACCACAACCAGAGCATGTAAATATGAAAAAATGGGAAATTTTAAAAAAAAAGAACTTCTAAAATTTTTAGCTCTTATTATTCTTATAGAACACATAAGAAAAGGTAATCTCAAAGATTATTGGAGTACTTCTCCTATTTTATTAATGCCTATATTTTCTCAGACGATGACACGTAATCGCTACCGTTTGATATTACGTTTTTCGCATTTACAAAATAATGAGATTCCAACTAATCATCCCCTAAAAAAATTGAAAAATGTTATTGATCATCTAAAAAAAATTTTCAAATATTTTGGATCCAGGAGAAAAACTATGTATTGTTGAAAGCCTTGTTTTATGGAAAGGGCGATTAGCTTTCAAGCCATATTTACCTCTAAAACGCCATTGATTCCGTATAAAAATATACTTGCTTGTAGAATGTCAAAGCGGAATCATCTTAGATTTTATCATTTACACGGGTGCAAGTTCTGAATCTGTTACATTTGAACTAGGCGTTTCAGAAGATGTTGTAGCCCACATGATGAGACCTTCTTTTGGTAAAGGCCATATTCTACACAACTTTGATGGAATTTTTACACAAGCAGGATACAGGATTATTCGGTACAATGAGAAAAAATAGGAAAGTGAAATGAGAAACTCAATAAAGGAGAGGTTCAAATGGCTCATAATATGATTTAAATGGTCCTAAAGTGGTAGGATAAAAAAGAGGTATACATGATAACATCCGTGCATGAATTCGAATTAGCAAAAACTGGCAAAAGAGACTATCTAACCAAAGAGGATAAAATAAAACCTTTATCCATTAACATGATCCTACGTAACACATATCCAAACACAAATGCAATCATAAAAATTCGCATAAACACATAATAACATTCACTAATACATACACATGGAACCAGATGCTCGACACGTCCACGTCGTTCATTCTGGGTAACGCTAAGAGTGAGCTATACTTTTTGGAAATAATAGTTTTGATAAGCGATGGTTTCTTTTACCCAAGATAGAAGATACAAATCCCTAAAATTTGTGTATCTTCATTTTCTAACACATTGAATAGAAACCATCGAAGTAGTTTTGGTAATGTAAGTAGCTGTATTGGATTTACCATATTGAGTTTTGTAATTCAGATATCAGAATTGTAATCAGCGACCGCAAAAATCCTCATATTTATATTTTCAAGCATAATAAACAAAAACTGCCAGATCAATTTAAAAAAAAAAAAAACATCCAAATTGGATCCACCATTATGAATTTAATAATTCATTTCGGAGTTGTAATTATCAATTGCGAAAAGGAACTATGAGTGTTTTCAAGCCTTGGTTGTTTTTACAGATTATTTCAAGCATAATCAGAGAAAAATATCAAATTTAGTTCGATAAGGCAGTCATATTGGATCCGCCATTTTGTATTGGCGATTCTGACTGTAGAATAGGTCTTTCAAACGTTTTTATCAACTTTTAAAAAAAAATTCATAATGTAACATGGGCTTTTACCGTCCCGGACCGGGATGACCTTGGTTTGGTTTTAACTTGGGGACCTCAGATCACTTTTCAGTACAAATTATAAGCTTTTAAAATTTTCAAAATCCCGGCCCTCTAAGGGTTAATAGGTAGTTCTGGCGAGTTTATTTGATCTAATTTTTGTGGTATGGCTACTTCTCTTTGGATGAGTGTTATCACAGGCAATGGTTTGTCTATAACACCGTGCACTTCACTGCGTGATACGTCGACCGGCTAACGCTGTGTCGTCATCACGTGATCATCATCTGTTGCAATATTGGTAGATGATTGTTCACGTAACGTTGTACCTTCAGTCGCTAGACACTCTGTTATGCACCGCACCGTGTTGAGAGTATATGAGCCGGGATATATAAGTTGTTCTCTGGAATAATTATGTACATGTTCTATAATTTCCGTTTGTGTACTATTGAATTAAGTTTTTATTTTGTCGGTATTTGCTGCAGCACTTGATTGTATCTTCGTATCCGTCTTACGTTTGCGAGTTGTAATGTTGGAAGCGGATTTTATTCTGATGTCAATTTTTAATAGTCGTGATGCAGCTGTACTGTCCACAGGAAGTATTTGTCATTATCAATTCTTGAGGTTCTTTGACTTGATGTTAAAAATTGCGATATTTAATTTTCGAGCAATTTCTATGTACAGTTAATGTACTTACATATATGTATGTATAGGAAATTTTCAATATAGTATAATGTTCATGTTATTACAGAGAATTTGATGATTTATAAAAATTTTAGGCTTATCATAAGTATATTGTTTGGATTATTATTAATTCTAATAATTATTTGTGTCTAAAATTTGAAATATCGGCAAAGATGTAATAAAAAATTTCAAGCCTTAATTTTTTAATACATTAAATGAGTTATTATAACTTGTAAGCTAATATTCGTAACTTATACAGTAATAATAGATAAATTTATATATAGTAAAATAATAAAATGAGTACATTTTTAATTGTTAATATATAAGATCTGATACAAACTTCTTTATAATTTCGCATAAATGAAGGCTAAGGTTACTTATTATAATGTAATATATGAAATTTTGTAGTAATTAAGTTTTGGTATAAGCTAGTTACGGACGCTTAGTTTTTATGTACATATTTATAATGTAAAGCTGTTTTCGACGAGTATATACATTTTTTTCACACAATATTATAGTAAAATACAGTAGAGGTTTAAGTAAGTGTTCATTAATTATATAAGAATTTAAGAAATAAAATGCAATGAATGCAAAAGTAATGTTTGCATAAAGTGAATTTTTGTTCGATCGATGATAAGAATGGAAATGGTTCTATTCAACATAGGGTTTATTTCTTTTATTTGTTTTTCAGTAATGTTTTCTGTACTCTCAGTGTCTTGAGTAAGGGTTGTTGTATGTATAATGGTTTTTTTCGGTAGTCTCGTGTATTCGATGATTACATTATTTCTATCTTCTTGTATAAATAAGCGCTTAGGTGGGTATGGCGTATATAACGGATGTCGTCGAATGGTTGGTGTTCTGTATCAAGAAGGGAAGGGTGTGTCTACTGTATATATGTGTTGGGCTTATATTAATTTGTACTTTTAATTTAATACCGTCAACGGTTCTTTCTGTTCTTTTCGTACTTTTAACTGTTCGGTAGCACATACGGTTAATATTGCATTTAATAATTATAATTAATGTAAACAATAGTTAGTTTTATTAAGTATCCTGCTGTACCGCAAATGATGTATGTTTTACTATAAAAGTTCTTCTATTTTGTAATTAAATTTCATCAAATTGATTTTCCAATTAGTCATAGGAACATGATTCTTGAGATTTGGCCCAATTATGAATTTTTTTTATGTTATCTTCAGAGGTAGCTAAAAGTGCATCCAAGGTGGAGAGATTTTAATGAATTAAATATTTGTCAAAGGTCAATTTCAAAGATAAATTTGGGGTATAGATAAATATTTCATTTGTCATGATTTTCTGTATTCCATGGATTAATAGGTATTCTGTATAGTCAGTAGCCCATTAGAATAATTATATCAGAGTAATTGATTTTGACGGTGGTTGGCTCTTGGGTCAAATAAATCGGTCTAAGGTATATTATGATTTAGATTTGCCAAAATTTTTCAAGATTTGAAGGCGTGTTTTGTATGATTAATTAGCATTTTGTATTCACATGAGGCATTATAGTTTGGTTTTTGTAGGAAATCGGACGATGGTCATACTAGTGTTCCGCTGTGTTTCACGCAAGAAGAAATAAATTGATTGTCTGTTAAATAATAATAAATAAAGTTACTTTTTGTTTATTTTTATATTATGTCTAGCTGTACAGTTAGTCTGTCCATGTCTAGTTTTCAAGGTTCCACCCCACTGAAGGAGGGATGGTCCTCTTTCTTGTTTGTGTCTTTTCCGTCACGTCGAAGATGATGTACTGGTGGTCGCTGGTCGTGTAGCTCCCGAAGACTCGCTACCTCCTGACTTTCGATGTAAGACCATCTGTCGCGAACGTCACGTAGGCACTGGTACCATAACCGTGTGCCGCCCCTTATCCCCTTGAGCTAGATAGAGGAAGCAGACTGAGGCACTCGCGCAAGCCCTGGCCCCGTGCCCGCCATCGCCACACTTGCAGCTTCCTTCATGTCTATCTGGTCCGTTACAGTAGTGTCCGTAGATGAGGCACTCGTAGCACCTCGACTCGGTCACACAGGTCTTGATACGGCAGCTGACAAACCCTATCCATATGTGTCCCTTCTGTAGAAGTCGCGTCACGTTCTGGTCGCTGAGTTCACAGATATCTACTCCCTGTCCCAGGAGACCTTTCTATCTGCGTTCGGTCCAGTATGCTGACTAGGGCGTTCCGTACTTCTTGATTCTCGGTCAGGTAGTCTAGGTCCAGTATTTCAAGAGTTACCTTCCGGGTCATATTCTTGATGTCTCCCTGGTCTTCCAGGGTTTCGCGTAGGCGTCCATTCAGTACTTTCGTCTGTTTTAGTGCGAACAAGTAGTAGTGACTCCTCACATAAAATCTGTTTTCAGGGTCGTCAATCATTTGTAGCATACGTACCAAATCTGCGAACGTTTTGTTGTCTTTTGGTATTATGAGGACAGCTCCTCCCCGGCTTAGGGCTTGTCGATCTGTGCGTACCGTCCGTGCCGTCTGTATTTCCTCATACATTTTTCTGCTTCTTCTTTTCTTCCTCCATTTAACCGTTTCCCAGTCTCACTCCTGTTGCCCTCGACTCTTAAGGGATAACACTACTCTTGAATTTTCAAAAATTTGATTTTTTCTTTGGTTTAAACAATATTTTAGGCTTATAAAAACAATGTCCAGTTGGTTTTATATAAAAATAAAATGTTTAAAAGGTTCAATTCTCGATTTTGCCGCAGCGCCTCGGATAAGGATTTAAGTGCTCCTAAAACTTTAAATGCGCTTTTCTCGAAACGGCTTTTTTCAAACTGCATTCTAGACAGCCCAGACAGCCACAGTATTCGTGACACAAGTGATTTTTTTGATACCCTCGCGGAGTTCGGCTGGTAAAAGAGTAGTAGATTTGGGCATCGCTAGCAAAGATCATGTGCTCTGATACGCTCAACACTGAGTGAAGGTCATTGATGAAAACTGTAAAGAGTAAAGGGCCGAGAACGCACTCCTGCGGAACGCCCGCCATGACCTTTATCCACTCAGGTGTTGAGCCACCCGAGTCTACTACTGCTCGGAGCCTGTCATGCAAAATGCATAAAACCGCGTCCGAGCACATCGTGCTCTTTAGCTTTTGGAGGAGACCGTGGAGGGCCATGTCGAACGCCTTGGAGAACCGTAAAAATAAGCGTAGTTATCACGCGCTTGCCTACTGCTCTCCTAACGTCGTTGAGGACGCCCAGGAGCGCTCTTTGTGTGCTGTAACCCCTGCGGAAACCTGGCTGCCGAGGGTTCGGGTTAAGAAAACCAGACGATTCGAGGCGACGGGAGAATTGCACGTGGGCCACTCGCTCTAGCCCCTTACATATCTCGCACAGCATCGCTATGGGGCGTGTGTCCGACATCAAGAACATTGCAGTTTTTTTTTGCGAGGAGCGTGAGAAAGGCTCGCCTCCATAGTGAACGAAAAGAAGAGAAAGCCATCTTTTTCTTGAGCTTCAGTATCTGAGCAGAGATGCCGTCTGGTCCAATCCCATGGGATGCCGACCCGTTTATAGTGCGCAGGATGCCCAGCTCGATACCGGAGAAAAACGAAAAAGATTTCTATCTCTGAGGCAGCTGCCTCGCGAGTAGCCAATAGAAGTCGCTTGAAGGACTTAGGCGAGAGCGGGGCAAAACGGGCAGTAACGCTCGTGTAGTGGCGGTTTAAGTCCGCTCATGAAAAATAGTTGAAAGGCGACGCTCGCGCGGGCTGACACTGATCCCCATGCACCTCAGCTCGCGTCACTTTGCCGTCGCATCTGGACGAGCTTGTCGGCAAGATAGAAGTTTTTCGCGGTGTCTAGTTTATTTGAGACAGCGCTGCGGAGCACCTTGAAACACATATAGTCTGTAATCGCACCCGATCGCTTGGAAATGCGATAACATCAATCCCGGTCCATCATTCAATCACGGACTTTGCTGGAGACCCATGCTTTTTTAGTGGACGAGATCGAGATTTCACGAATTGGAGCAATGTCATCGAAACTGCTGCTTATAACGTTTGAGAGGTCACTTGTGAGCTTGGTCAAATTTAGACTAGACACAGGTACATTGAAGTGAGAGATATATATATATATATATATATTATAACGGTGTACATGCTGTTAGGTATATCAGTTTTGTTAACTACTCCGAATTAATACTTACACGAGCTTAATAGTATTCACTTAGTATATGGGAAGGGGTTTAAATAAATCACTGATCAATTAATATGGTAACAATAATAATTGAATTAATATTTATTCAATGAACGAATAAAACTCAACGACTTGAGTTTTAATAGTTGAGCGCCAGCCGAGTTTATTTCTCGGCACGAACGAATACTAAGTTCTACGGCTAACTAGTCGCGAGACCCCTGTTCCGGGTGGTGAATTCAAGGTGAAGACCGAAATTCAAAGTTACGAGTTATTCACGAGCATCTAGTTTCAAAATGTTACGACGAGAGTTTAGTTTCGACAAAATACGAATATTCGTTTCGACACGACGCGGCGATACGACCGACACTCACTCGCGTTCTTCCACCACGTTTCGCAATGTATCTCACACTTGATTTCTCGACACCGAAATCAAGTGTTGGCGCAACAATATCTGTGCAACTTACTTTTTCAAAGTTCAACGAAGTTGAAGCCTCAAGATTTCGCTGGATAACAATGGTTGAGGGCACGTGACAATGAGAATACGAACGATTTATAATATTGTATTTCAACGACTCGAGTGGCCTATTCTAACGGCATCCCGGAGCGAACAGACAGAACGAAGCATCGAGGGCTCGCGAGTCGGTTCGTTCCGCGAGCTTGCCCTCTGCTCCACCCGCTTGTCTCTCCTTCGTTCCGCTTCGTCTAGGGTTGCGCCTCTTCGCGACTACTGCTGTGCTGCTACTTCTGATGTTTCTGTCTCTCTCTGTGTTGTGAGTGTATGCGGTGCACTTTTTGATTCTCTTCGTGTAAAGGAAGTACACGAGAAGAAGTGCTGATTCTTCAAGAGTTCATTCAGTGAGTGCAGCTGCATAAGTTCTGAAGAGTTGGAGACGGTGCAGCCAACAGTCTGCGAGATACGAGCAGATCCCGATTTCGAGGTTAGGTGTCATCTTTCCAGTGTTTTACTCTGCTTATCTGCTTCGACGTTGGAGAGTTTCTTCTTGTTGCTCCTTCTTCTAGGTGAGATCTAATCATTACAAAAGAGAGTTTCGAGAATCTGCTGCTAATATTCTGCTTATTTGGTGGGTTTACAGGTACAGCACGGCTGTTGTCAATCAATCCGGGTAGTTAGTCATTTCTCTTTCTGCTTTCAGAGGTTTCTTTCAGTTGCTACCAGCTTCTACGATGGACGAGTGCAAAGGTATTCTATTTTGATTTCGTAATTCAAGTTTCAATAATTATTTCATGCATATTATTGCTATTTACAGGTTTTGGACAGGCCGTGCGAGCTCACAGCTGAGTGTTTCTTCTTGTCTGTGTCCTGCTGCTGCTGTTTCTTGATGACAGCTGATGTAGATAATTGAGAAGGTAACTCCAATCTAGATAAGTCCAATCCTTTATTTTATTCGATACGATATTTCATATTATCATGTATTTTGCCGGTATGACGAGTGGGCAGAGATGGTGAGAGTATTCTTTTCTCTTGAGAAGGTAAGCATGTTTTCAATCCTTATTTTGTATATTTCAGATATTTACATGTGTCTTCTTATCTGTTTACAGGTGTTCGAGACTACGAGTGGACCATAGACGAGGGTCTATGAAGAGGCAAGCAGCCTAGGAGCAGTGGGACAGTCCCTACCAAGGAGAAAGCTGCCTTTCGTCATCTTCAGCTGCTTCGGGCGATCTACGCAAGACCATGGGAAGATCTCGCAAGCTCTCTAGTTCTAAGTGCGCTAGATTTAGTTTAGTTAGGATAGTTCGAGTGAGCTGTTCGCTCTAGGTTAGCTAGGCTATTCTTGTAACGAGTAATATACCGTTACAATATATATATATATATACAGGGCGTTCCGATATTGAACGAAAATAAGGGTACTACAAGATAAAGGAGGAAATTCTAAGACATACGTAATTTTTCCGTTTTTCGATTAAACGCATAAATTTTGAGTTATAGATAATTGAACATTTATAAAATCAGCCGATCAGTTCGCGCCGCCGTTACCACGCCGGCGACAGGGGAGAGAGTGGGCGGAGCTTCCGCGCTACGACAGAAGCAACGGGCAACTGGAAAGAGAGCGCGCTTAACCTTCCCTGTTCTATTTGCTTAGCTGAAAACATAGTCGTTTGCTGTTTTGACATGCAAGTCCGTCGTCTACGAATTTTCACACGTAATATGCGTGAGGCGAGCTTGTGTTGGTCGCGTATCCTGTACAAGTATGTGTCTCTGATGCGTCTCAGCCTATCGATACACAGTTCGCAAATACAAAATGGTGTGCGAATATATATTCATACAAGGATTTTATGTTCTCTATTTTAATAATTAAAATCTAGACATGAACATAAAAACAATGTTAAATCAAAATAAATTCACTAAATGAATTTAGATCTTTAGCAAAACAAGTTATTTTCTTCAGAAATCCATATTCTTGAAACGATTTCTGATTAAGAAAATGCAACTGCTTATTATTATTTAATGAATAAATAATAAGTAAATACTAAGAAAAATATTAATTGTTGAGAAATCAATAAATCAAATATAAAAAATTGTTTCTCAACTATCTGCGCGTTATCGTATAAGACTGCGAATATCTGATTCATTCCAAGGGACGTGAAAGGACCGGAAAATGGGACTAATTATGGTAATTTATTCATAAATAGGAAAAATGAATATTTGCAATAAGATTAATGAATTTATCATGCTGTTAATCGGCCTCGGGCTTGTTTTTCGATATCTGAAGTGCTCGAAAAAAAAAAAAAATTTATAAGAGATTAATTTTTGCAACATTGCACACACATCCCTACATGCATGAAGAATAAGTTTGATAACTTACAACCGATAAGCCGTCTCTAAATTTAAATAATACAAGTTAAATTAATTTTTTTCCTGCTGTGATTCGGCGACTCGGTTGAGTTGCGATACTTCAAATGCTCATAGAAAAACATCTAGAAGAGTACAGTCTTTGAAACCTTGTACACAGATTCTCTGATACATTAATAATAAGTCTTAAAAATTACTGTGTTTGAATAGCCTCCAAATTTGAATAATAAAAGTTGAAATGAATTTTTTTATACTGTAAATCGGCCACTGGTTTGATTTCCGAACTTCAAGCGCTCTTAAAAAAAAATCAAAATGTGTTCAGTCTATGAAACATTGTACACAGATTTTCTGATGCATTAATAATAAGTTCTAAAAATTACCCTCTTTGAATAGCCTCCAAATTAACATAATGCAAATTTAAATCGTCCTCGGGTTTGTTTTTCGATATCGGAAGTGCTCGTAATAAAAAATCTACAAGAGATTAATTTTTGAAACATTGCTGTTTTTTAAGAATTGCCGATCTTGGCTCTAACAAATGCCGTTGATTCCTCGACGTCTACAGGTGTAGCTCGATGTGCCTGCCATCGTGTTCCAGCACAAGTTCCGCACGCCGAACAAAATTTCCGACTGCTCTCCTGATGGAACCATTGTTTCCACTAATTTCCTGAAAGGCTGCTATGATTCGTCGACGGCACTCTTGCTCTTCGTCGACTGGTGATTTGTACTCTTTCCTTGCAGTCACCCCACAAGAAATAGTCGAGTGGTGTGAGATCTGACGATCGTGCAGGCCACTCTATTGGACCAGCTCGTCCCATACACCGCTCAAGATACCGCTCGTCGAGGTAGTCTCTGACGATCCTGTCAAAGTGTGGCGGCGCTCCATCATGCTGGTACATCATATTTTCAACTATTTCTAATGGAAGATCTGCCTGCAGTGGTATGCAGTCTCCCTTAGAAACTCTAAATACATTGCACCATTCAGACGAGGCGGTAGAAAGACTGGTCCAATCGATAAGATAATTAAAAAGATTAATTGAAAGTATAGAAAACAATTAAATGTATTGGAAATAAAATTTAAAGATATATTTCTTGTTTTTCTGACTCGATCCGAAATGGCGCACATGGCCGGAAAAATTCACAAAGTTGCAAAAAGCGACTTTTTAGACTATATTAAATGGGAAAGTTGTATTAGGTATTAAAAGAATTTATCGGTTCGTTTGTTCTTTTATTTATACTTATCGATTGCTTTGTTACTATTATTGACACATCGGAAAAACCCTTAAAAATTGGATTCTCCAATACTCGTTCAAATTCAAGTATGTATAGTTAATATTCACTGTAAAGTATAGCGTCCACATCATAAAGTGCTTTTTTGAAAAACTAAAAATGTTTATTATTTTTCGAGATATTTGGGTTGGGTTTTTCCACAAACAGGTACTCTCGGAAATCAGTCATTGTTGCCCAGTGGATGGTCCTAGAGTAACGATCGATAGTTTTTTGTACAAAAGGATTTTTGTAAGTCGACCAGAAGCTGAGATATTGAAATTTTTCAAACGCGATCGATTCAGAATACAGTAAATCAATTTTTAGACCGATTATACGGCTTCTCATTGCTCTGCCGTCCGCTCCAACTATCGATCGTTACTCTAGGACCATCCACTGGGCAACAATGATTGATTTCCGAGAGTACCTGTTTCTGGAAAAATCCATATATCTCGAAAATTAATAAATATTTTTAATTTTTCAAAAAAGTACTTTATGATGTGCAGGCTATACTTTACAGTGAATATCAATTATATATACTTGAATTTGAACGAGTATTGGAGAATCCAATTTTTAAGGGTTTTTCCAATATATAAATAATAGTAACAAAGCAATCGATAAGTATAAATAAATGAACAAACGAACCGATAGACTATTTTAATACCTAATACAACTTTCCCATTTAATATAGTCTAAAAAATTGCTCTTTGCAACTTTGTGAATTTTCCGGCCATGTTCGCCATTTTGGATCGAGTCAGAAAAACAAGAAATACATCTTTAAATTTTATTTCCAATACTTTTAATTATTTTCTATACTTTTAATTAATCTTTTTAATTATCTTATAGATTGGACCAGT
>UELU01130250.1:0-46343 GCA_900490025.1 Megastigmus dorsalis
TAGTAATACTCAGTTCTGTCAATATAGTCCTGTTTACCAATAAGTTTACAAATGTGCAATGGCATGTCAGTTTAAAATTATAAGATAGTGATGAGAAATGGATTTTTTCAACTTACAGCTCTGAAATATTTATAAAACTAAATAATTCATCGGTATCAAATATAGCTACTTTGCTGTCATCGTTCTTTAGCCTTCACTTTTATAGATATTGGTCTATATATGTATCTGAACTGACATTTTTTTATAATGAAAATTTTCTATCTTTTACTATACAAAACGTAATAGTATTATGAATTCAAATAATTTAATGTCCCATTAAATGTCTATATATAGTTTCTACAACTCAAATTAAAAACGTAAATTTAAAAATGCAAATTATTTCGGGAAAAATCCTCTTACGCCCTAGTCTCGAACTGTATTTTTCATCACGAGAGCCGTAAAGTCTTGAGGTTAGAGCGATGAAAAAACATTTTCTAATAATGCTAATTCACTATACGCTTATCAATTCTATCATACGAATCTGGAATTAGACGAAAATTAAATCCTTCGATACCCTTTCATGCGCTAAATCACGAAATACGAAAACTCGCATCATCGCAACCATCACGAACAATTTTAAAACGCATCGCGATCAAATGCGCGTCTTCACATCAGAGAAATCTCGAGAAAGCTCGTCGAGTTCGCGTCAAGCACTAGTCGAAGCGCTCGCACTGAAAACCATCCGCGCAGCTCTTTCCTCCAAAAATATATCCCTCATGAATTTTTCCCGTCCCACACGCTCGACGTTTATCATCGTGCATAATGGCTCTGCACCCAAACGCGGAGTGCACAGGTCGTTCGCGCGCGCGCTAATGTCGATCGACCCGCAGAATCGTGTCATTGTCCACGATATATACAAACTATATACTCGGCTAGTCGCTACATGGCAAAGGGCGAAAAGAAACAAGCGCGAAAGAATGTTAACACCGGCCGTGTTCTCAGGTGCGCCAGATGTTCGACGAGAGGCGCCAGAGCAACGTCAAGGGCATCGACAAGAGCAACCCTCTCGAGCCGCTCGACGGCAGATCCAAGAAGCACTCGAGCTCCACAACCGCCGTGAAAACCGCCGTGAAAACCACCGTCAAAGCCGCCGCTCCGGGTGTCGGCTCCAAGCTGGGCCAGAACGCGCCGACCGGAAGAAGGACGATGGCTGGGACCAATAAGCGAACGAGCAAGACCGACGCCAACAGCAACGTCCAGACTGGCGGCGGTCGGGGCAGCCTCGCGATCGCCAGGCGCGAGAGCTTCACGAGGGAATCTTATAACCGCGACTCGCAGGAGACGATGAGCCAACAGCGGGAGAAGGCGTCGCGCGAATCTTACGCGTTCGGAGCCGAGATCCACGGGGAATTCGGCGAATCGATCAGGCAGGTCAATGGACACGCGAGGAATGGCCAACGATACGAGGTATGTTTATACATGTATTGAATTCTGTCGCCGTCGCGCTTGGGAGACTCATTCTTGCGGATACAGCCCGCAAGCCGGGAGCTGCTCTTTGTGCCAATGAACAAAGTGTTATCGACTCGGAAATACCTGACGATTGATTAGATTTATTAGAGCAAAAAAAAGAATTATCTAAAAGAAGGCGATTGAAACTGCCAACGTCATCTTTAATCAATGATCATATACGTCCATTGTTGTACAATCAGATTTTAAATATCTGTTCTCGGTATCAGTAAACATTGGCATATTTTGATAATTTATGTTAAAAAACAAAATAAGACGTGGTTTTTCTTATTTTATAAAAAGATTGCTTTTCATAGTTTGTATTTTCTCATGCGTATAAAGTATACTTTAATATTACATTACGTCATGAATGTATAATGCAATCGTGATGTCCCGCGAACTTCAGTTGGCTATATCGTCTGTGGTTTGATAAAATCTCAAGTGTGAAATTTACTAAAAAGAGATTGTGTAAGCACTGATTTTCGAGCAGTAAACCAATTTTCACTAATACAAAAATTTAGAGAGGATGAAGCAGTACTATATAAAATAAAATTTTTGGCGTGACTCGCGTGAAAACTTGAAAGTTTTACTCAAAGTCAAAAACGAGAGGCCTTTTTCCGCGTATGTTAAAAATATCAACGAATGAAATTTATTATTGTCTCAAGGTCTGATTTTATCTTTTTTTTTCTTTGTAAGTATCGCACAATTTCCAACTCTCGAAATAATCACTTCTCCGCATCTAATTACGGTTGCGAGACACTTTAATTTTCCTAATTGAATCCATTTTATAAATTAAAATCAACAAACTCGGTTCTATTCCATCACATCGTATATTATATACACGAAGGCATAAAATGAACGTATATAAAATCACGAACTTTACCAGATAAACATAGACGATGTGATCGATAACGAGGCAATGGAACGCAATCGCATGCTGGCCAAGTTTCATCCCGTCGAAATAGACAGACACCGGCGCTTCAGCGGCGACATCGAGAGCGAGGAATTCCCCGAGGAAATGCTACACGATGTTACTGATAAAGTGGCGGAAAAGCCGAGCGCCGCGAGGAAATCCTCCTTCCAGCCGGAGGAGCCTCGAGCCGAGCGATTTAAAAATACGAATACGAGGAAAAGTAACGGCAACGCGACAACGACGACAGCGACGACAAAGAAGCCGACGATTCCCACGGGCTCGAATACCAGGTGAGTCAACGAGACGCACTGCCGCTCTCTGCTTTATGTGCCATTGTGACGCAATGCGACGTCAAGATTTTTAATTTTTTTCTTTTTAAATTTTTTATACTTGGTTTCTTTTTCTTTTTTTTTTGCACACCTTTGACGCACACGTTTCCTGGTCGTGCGACGAAACGCTAACTTATACAAAGCCTAAGAATGCTTATAACATTAATTCTCACACTTTTACCTGATAATGTATACTTTCAAATTTTCAAAATCCTCCTCCCGCGCGAATACGAAAGCTATGATTTTATAATGCAGAACACGTGATTTCTAACATGTATAACCAATTCGAATATTAATATTGTGACATTGCGGAGACTCTGGTTTTCTACTGGCAGCTAGCGTATCATCATTTCATCATAATATCAACTATTTTGGGAATGTAATCGATACTGTATATAAATATATGTATATTGGAACCATCTTCAATTATTAACGGTGTAAACATGTGTAAATACGAAGAGCTAAAAATGCCTATATCTAAAAAATTGATGTACTTTGAATTCAATTGCATCATCGCTAGTATATATACCATCATCATACTCTCTGAAATTAAATTAGTGGAATATTCAATCGTTAAAGATTAGCGACACACTTTTCTATCCGGTACATAAATTTAATAGCGGTCGTTCAATATTGTCTATACATACAAGTATATGTGTCACTATTCTTCAATCTGGAAAATATTTGCTAATTTAATTTCAAAATCTGAATCGAAAAACCATTTATCTTGAATGTAAAACGTGTTCTTATCATGGCATGTACGAAAATTGATCCGTTATTTACCCAAGAAATTTGATTTTTCATTTCCTTCAGATTTAAAAAGTAGATACAGTTAACAGCTTTGGTATAAAACCTCTGATATCTTTATGTGCCGTGTGACTAGCTACTAAAAAATTGGGGCCAAGTTATCGACGAAACTGTGCAGCTATGATGCAGTTTCCCTCTAGATTGTCTTCTCACACTGCGAAATGACTAACAGACGCTGCGATATTCATGACCGAGTACCTACCGCCAACTATATGATTTTACCAGGCAATCAACTGTGATGAAAACGACGAAAAGCGCAAGTCTAAAAGTTAGAAAGTTGCCGCGGAATAGAAAGACCGTGGAGGATAAGAAGAAAAAGTCGACCTCGCGCAAGGTCAATCAGGTCAAAGAAAAGTCAAGGATGGCGCAGACCTCCCGACAGTCCCAAGATTGCGATAGCGGAAAAATAAGTCTTCCAGCCAATTGGAACAGCTTGAAATCGACTCCATTAATATGCGAGATCATCCGCAACCACGGCAAAGCCGAGCAGGTCAGCGAAACCGATGCGGGAGGAATCGTCAAAACGATCGTAACGAAAATGGAGAGCACGATAACGGAGGTAAAGTCGGACTCAATGGCTTCGACGAAACAGACCGAAAGCTCCGAGGAGGTGACGGAAGCTCGGTCGAAAATCCTCAAAATCAGCAAACCAAATGCCCCTTCGTTGTCCCATTGCATAAAGCGAGGGTCCATCTTTGACTCTGCCTTGTACAAAAGATCCACCACGATCGCCACTGAAGCAGCAGCAGCAGCAGCAGCAGCAGCAAAATCAGCTCCAGGTACAAATAACGAGACATCGTCGAGCAACACCCTAATAAGCAAAGATCTAGGGGACGGCTTGATATCGCAGAAAAAGGTAACTGCGACGTCACGCGGAAAGAGGGAATCCTCGGTGGAGCAGCCCACGGAGCGGCAAGAGATGACAGTCGCCGACCAGACGATCAAGCTGACGAAAGACACTGGTCCTGCAAGACTGGAGCCAAGCGAGTTAGGCGCGGCGGTGAATCGCGTTCGGCGAGCTTCCTTCGAGCTGAAGCGCATGATGTTCGAGCAGATCCAGAGCCGCGAGAAGCTGCTGATGACGCGGCGCGATTCGGTCGAGTCGGCCCTGCAGCACTTCGACTCGATCGGCGTGGACGTGGCCGAGTCCACCGCGGGATCGCCTACCTCGATTCCCTGCACAGCGGACGCGACAAACGCAAAGTCCACGACGGGCGAAAAGCAGGACTGCAGCGGCGAGAGAAGGGAGTCCAGCAGGGACTCGTTGGACGGCCAGCTGCAGCCGGAAAAATCCTTGAAAGGATTCGAGAGGCACACGAGCGCCTGGTCCATCAGAACGACCGCAAGAACTGACCATAAGGCAGTGGCGAAACTGTTGGCGAGTAGTAGTAGGCCGAGGGAGGTGATAGTGGTGCAGGCACCGGCGACCGGCCGCGGCAGGAGACTCGCGAGCCGCAGGAAACTGATCGTGCGCACAGCCGCCGGCTCGGCCAGCAAAAAGCTTTTGGAGGCGAGAGACTCGATCGAATTGGCGCGGGTCAATGTCAAGCCTGCTAATTCCTCGGCTAATTGTAGGCGAAGGACCAATGTCGGTAGCGCGGCCAAATCGTCGGAAACAAATAAAGCGCCGGCAACGACGACGAGGAGGACGAGGGGCTTAGCGGTGACCGCGGGAGTCGAGGGTGGGCGAAATGATGGGCCGGTAGCGGCTGCTGTAAAAAGCCAGAGTTCTCACGGGGATGGTCGCGTAGTCGTGGCACGGCTAAAAAGCATTCTGGGGGTAGAGCGGGAGCAACGGGAGCTGCAGGAGTGTCTTAAAAGCGAAAAATTTCCCTCTAGTACGGCGAGAGATGCCAACGGCGAGTCGCAGCAGCAGCAGGCGAGAAAAGGTGACCCGACCTCGAAGCCCGGGGATTCTTCTGTACTGCGGAAAAACGTAAGCCCTTATCCGTCCTCCAAAAGCCCCGACAATGCTTCCGAGGTGCGCTACCAAACTTTATCAAGTCAAATTGTCTTTATTTCTCCGCGAATTCCTTGGGGCGCGAGTGGTGCTCTAGCTTAACCGTCTTTTCTTCCGGACAAATCCTAATGCTATATATTCGAATCCTATTATATATATATAGAGGAAATTCGAGAACATTCGTGTTAAAATATTCAATTTAAAAATACAATTATAGCGCGCTCCAAGGATATTTAAGGAGATGGAGATCTTTCAAGAAACACACGCATTTCTAATTACGAGTTTGTTCCGCAATATAGCAAAAGAGTCGTGCAGCCGCAAAAGTCCTTAACTTGAAGCTTGCGAGTCAACCGACGGGATCGAATGGCGATATACCAGCAGCCAGTGAAAATGGATTTTCAACCGCAACTCGGAAGTCCAGCATCACTGCGGTCGACTATCCAGATTCGCCAGAGGATCACGAGGTAATTTCATCTTTAAAAATACAAGACGATAGCGCGAAAAACGAACATATAAAATACATGAAAATTAATCTTGACTCGAATTAACGAATAAAAAGTAACTTTTATCACTGGCGATTCAGAGGATTAGCTGTCGAACTGCTTAGAGAACGGCATAAAATTGTTAGATAAAACATTGTATTTTGAAATACAACAAATTGGCCTGAATTTTTTCAACAATACGACCGCGTTTTATTTTTAAAATTATACAAGGCACAGCAGTTTGAGTCTTTTTTACTAGAACTCTTATAGACTATTTGGACTATATTTTCCTTAAACTAACATAGAAGAAAAAGCAGAGATCTGAATAATAACCTTATACTCTGTAAATATGAATCAGCAAAATTCTCAATAACAAATTCTACATAGAAAATAAATTAAATAATACTTTTTATCCTTGGTTGGAGTTTGTTTACCGTCAGTGCAAAAGAGAGAAAAACAATTGAAAAAGTCAAGAAAGCGTTGAGTTGCGAGGGCTGCGGTCGAGAGTGAGAGCATCGGAAAGCGAAGCCTCGAGCGTGTTTTGGAGAGACCTATACCTACTTGCACACTCTCACCCTCGCAGCGCACAGAGACGACACCCATGAATCTCTTTAAATCAATGTGAAACATTATCGAATAGAAAAGTAACGACCTTTAGTTCTTAATGCCATACGAGTGTGAGGCGAGTGTACAAAACTTGGTTAAAGCGCGTGTTTTCTATTATAAAGATTATTTTTTTGGCATAGCATATTTTGATAGTGCATCTTGACAATTGGGAGACCACGACAGGTGGCTCCTTTCGTCAATTATTACGATTATTGGCTCCGTGCACAATGGCGCCACTTTAACAATTTCTTTATAATATAATTAATTTGTAATATCTTATGGATAATGATAACGATACACGATTGACTGGTGCATAAATTCATGAATAAGGTAAATAAATCAACATACTTAAAGAGCATAGGGTCGCCAGGCGTCTTAGCAATGGACCAAAGGTCCGTTACTTTTCACTCGTTCAAAATTGAAAAAAGAAACAAGTAAAGGCCCCTACAGGCAAAAAGAAAAAGAACAGGAACAGGAACAGATACAAAGAATAAGCGCACTACTGTTCGTGTTCTTCAGATATATAGCTATACCAACTCATGTTATTCTTATACCTGTTCCTGTTCTTTTTCTTTTTGCCTGTAGGGACCTTTAAGTTGGGTACTTGGCAATAACGAGAGAGAGAGAGAGAGAGAGAAAGAAAATTAAAAAAAATAAAGAAACAAGTGAATGGTGGAGAAAAGACGCTTTGCCACATTCGCATGATAACAAATATGGCTTTTCCGATATGAGACGGATATAGAGCAACCGATAAAATTCGTGGCGAGCTGCGAAAGAGGGAGATAAATTAGGTGTGTAAGTATAAAGGGATGGCACTCAGGAGTCAGAATCAATTTTCTTCTGCGCAGAGGTCGAGCACGATGGCACCGGCGCCCCGGACTTCCTCATACGGTTCCAACTCCAGCATCGGGGCGAATCGTGCAGCGAACCCAACATCGAACAGTGTACGCAACATCGGCAAAGGCAGAACCACTACTCCGGCAGCCATACGCAAATTGCCAAACCCCGTGACTAGTCCGGCCGTCGAGTACGTAACCCTAAACATTGCACTTCATTAAATTTTCGCCGGCTATAGGGCCTATAGCAACTTTACGCATAGATGTCGCGGTGTCAAACCTATAGAACATTGGGGATTAATATCTACTTTGGGTTCGATAGGTTATACACTAATTACTCATGAATGATAAACTAGGTAGTTGCAAAATCACACATATGCATTCAAGACAGGGCTAAAGAGCTTGACAGTTTTATTTCGGGTAAATAGTTTACTTTTGCATTAAACGAATTTATCTACAAAAGTGCACGGTTTGCTACATCGGCAATTGCGTATAGAGATTCAATAGACACGAGGGAAGAGCATGCGCGGTTAGTGCACGGGGATAAGAGGAGGAGAGTGAATTTCTCATTGAATTTGTTTCAGCACATCGCTGACCGTGTGCAAGATTTGCAACCGGCGCTTCACGGAGGAGCGTATAGCCTTACACGAGAAGATCTGTGCCAAAGCATCTCAGAAGAAGCGCAAACAATTCGACACGCTGACGCACCGGGTTAAAGGAACGGAACACGAGTCCTTCGTCCAGAAGCCCAATTTGAAAAAGGTATATATATAATGCATAGTTATCAACTCTAAATCTGAATCGGTGAGGTTCGAGACTCGCCACAAAATTACTGATTTGTTTGCAAATCACAATTTGAATTGGCCAAAAGAGCACCGGGTACCATTTTTTCTCACATCATCAAATTGAATCTAGACCCCACAAAAATCCTAAAACTGATAAGCAAAACTAATCGTAAAATATACGTACATACGATACACGTTAAAATTTTTCTAATTCAAAGTAAAATATTTGTAAAAGCTATAGGATTTTTGATGAGCGCAAAAAACATGAAAGATCGCGAAGGCGCAATCGCTCAACCGAAAGACCCAACTCTCGAAAAGAGAGCCGAAGCTATATATATATAATCATGCAAAACCTCTTTCGTTGTTTATCGCATCAGGGCTCGAAGCTGCAGAAGGAACCCGAGCCGGAGCAGAAGCCGACCACCGTCAACTGGCGACGCAAGCACGAGGACTTTATCAACGCGATCCGGTCGGCTAAGCAGGCGCAGGCTCACCTGGCGAAGGGTGGCAAGCTCTCTGACCTGCCGCCGCCCCCGCGCAGCGACACCAGCGACTACATCCAGTGTCCCCACTGCTCCCGGAAGTTCAACGAGTCAGCGGCCGAGCGACACATACCCAAATGCGAGACCATGCAGCACAACAAAACTCGTGTCTCGATGAATCGCTTCAACCGCTGATACACTCCCAACCTCCTCCAATCTCACCCGCCTGTCCGAGCCTCTCCTATTTCCCACCCCTTCCCCACCCCCTTCCTCCTCTAATCGCAGCTCGTGCATTAACGTCACCGAAACGCGGCCTCCTCGTCCTTTGGAAAAGAGAGGCAACCCTCACCGTAGTATTTCGCGATTGGCGCAAAATCCAGTAAATCCCATTGTTATATATTAAATCCATTTGACGTGAGCAGACGATGCGCAGTGCCTTTACACATCCTTACCCCGATACACCATATGCCTATGCCTATTGTATTATATATACATATATATATACTATATTCTGATCCGTAGGATGTACGAGGAGACTCGAAATTTTGACAAATAAAATGAACGCATTCTTTGTATTCAGCCGGCGGATTATCACTTCGCTCGTTGACAAAAAGAAGAGAGATTAAGCGTTGCTGATTCAAATTGAAAATTTGACCCTTATCCCATCTCGCTAATCGTTATACTTATTACCGACAAGGCTTACGATATACTGTGCAGTAGTAGCATCTCGTGCTAGACTGAACTAAACTATACTCCATGATAAAACTGAATTACATGCTTGTACGGCTTTTTTGTCCGTTTATCGCTAAGCGATCGAACGAGCAAATCGAAATTCGCGATGCAGCCTCCCCGCAGTCATGTACAACACCGATTCGAAGAGCAAGAAAAGAAATTTATGTTAGTCGATTTTAACTCTTTTTTTTTTCTTCTGTCATTGTTTGGAAATCGAGGAGTACAATAAAATGAAAATAATGAGCAGTTTATACAATGTATTGTATCCTGATACGCCTGTGATCTAAATAAATGTAGAAGTATTACACGTTTGAATATATGTAAAGATGTGAGAGTGTGCGTGTACAAGTTTTTGTCAGATTAATTTTACAGCATTTATACTTAGACTATAATGTCAGTTTATAACTCACAATAAATGATTGCTTCATACATATTACCGCAGTCTATTCATTATTTCCCCACAAAAATACAAGTAAAATGAGAAGAAAAACAAACTATTTCAAATTATTCCAGACATAAGAACAGCTTATAAAAGTTTTACTTTTCACAATCATCATAATAAAAAGGACGGTCGGTCGCTAGATTCTGTAAGCTTACATACCTATACATGTACTTACTAGAGTTTATAGAACAGAACGCAACGAATTTCACCGACTTCAAGTTTCTTCAAATTGGCAACAATGTCGTGGGAAGTGAGCAGAGTATTTTCTGATCTGCTGCTAATAAAGCAGACGACGATGTGCCGCCGTCGTGTGTAGACTTGGATCCGAAATACACATCACCATTACTTTTAACGTAGCTCACGTTTTCTCCCGAATACCATATTTTTTCAAATGGCTTCAATTTTATAACTCCGATTCCGTTGAATTGAATGTAGTCTCGAAACATGGATCAATTAGTAATCTTAATAGCGGCGGTTCATTTACTGTACTGTCCCTTCACCAAAGTCGAAGAAAGTTTCAATCTCCAAGCTATGCACGACCTTTTGTATCATGGTTCTAATTTAAACGAGGTAAAATGTCTTAATTTAATATAGACGCATGCCACAAGTTTTGCCAAGAATTGGTGCATTTTTTATGTCTGAATGCCAAATATACAATACACGTGACAGGTTGTCGACATCCACTTTAATGGATTGTACAAAAAGTGCTAATAATACATTTCGAAATTTAGATGTTTATTAATAAAATTGACAATAATTGACAAAATTTAACAAACACAATCTTCATAATAGCTTCTGAATGATTATGATTTTCATTAACTGATCATAATTAATCAACAATGAGAGGAAGAATGAAAATTATAAAGATAACTACTTTTTAACAATTTAGTATGACCATCATGAGTTTCCTGGTGTGGTGCCAAGAACATTTCTGGGACCAATAGTAATATCAGGCATTGCTTCACCAGCTGTTGCTGCTGTCAAATATTGGAAACTTAATAAATTTTTTTCTCAATACATTGGTAAGTTTTCACTTTTCTTTTATAATCTAATAACAAATTTCATATTCAAGATATTATCTTTCTTTTTTTAGTAAGAGCTGTTTTAGGCTTGACAGTGATAGCATCTTTTAAATTATATAAAAGTGCTTTGCAATCGATTTTTGGTGTTAAATTTACAAAATGGTTTATTATCATTACTGTAACCCAGTACCATTTTATGTACTATTTAAGTCGACCATTACCAAATATTATGGTTATGCCACTTGGTAAGACAAATCATAGTACATACATTTATTAAAATATATATCTATAATTTATATGTATCAATTATTTTTTCTTTTTTAGTACTTCTAGCTTTGTATGGATGGCTCAAACAAAATCATGTTTTATTCATAATTTCTTCTGGTGCAGCTATAATTATATTTAGAACTGAAATTGCTATGCTTTTAGGGTTCTTCTTACTTTATGATATTGCATATATGAAATTAACAATATCAAGGTAATAAACAAAAATCATTTAATTTAACTATAGTTTAAAACCATATTTAATTTCTCTTTACTTTATTTTAGAGCAACAAAAATTATAATACCAACTGGTATATTTTTCTTAGCTCTAACGATTACGGTTGATTCTTATTTCTGGAAAAAAATTGTGTGGCCCGAAGGAGAAGTCTTTTTTTTTAATACTATTCTCAATAGAAGTAGTGAATGGGGTGTATCCTTTTAAAATTTATTTCTATATAACCAAACTAAATTCAATAATTAGAAAAGACATTTTTCCTTAAAAATGGTTAGACGTCACCTTTTTTATGGTATTTTTATTCAGCTCTTCCAAGGGGCATGGCTCTTTCTTATCTCCTTGTACCGTTAGGAATGTTATGGGATTCAAGAGTACGAGTCCTAACTGTACCTGCTATAGCATTTGTTATTATATTTTCATTTCTGCCGCATAAAGAACTGAGATTTATCATATATGTCTTTCCATTATTAAATGTCAGTGCAGCTGCAGCTTGTCATCGTATGTAAGTTTAATTTTTCTCACATTTATTATTAAAAAATTTCTTTTTTAATCAAATTATAAAAAACATTCAAGTTGAATTCATATAAATAAATTGAACGATTGGTAGTTTTTCGTCACCATTTTAGTATACAATGTACTTTTAATTTTCAAAATAAAAATATAGTAAAATATGTTACTTCATAAATTTTATGCTAAAATAATGTCTTCTTGCTTTTTTAATTCCTTCAATAGTTGGGAGAATCGAGCAAAATCATCTTGGAATGGTCTGATTGCTTTAATTGTACTTGGTCATCTAATTTTTAATGCAATATTCTCAATGTTCCTATTATGCTTGGCTGGATTAAATTATCCTGGGGGTATAGCAATAGCAAGATTACATAGACTTGAAAAAGATTCTTTAGAACCAATACATGTTCACATTGATGTTCTAACAGCACAAACTGGAGTTTCTAGATTTACACAAACTAATGCTCTGTGGATGTAAGTGTTGCATATTTAATTCAACTTGTAAATTAATAGATAATAAAACACTGACCGCATTGGTATAAATTTTTTTAATTTTTATTTTCAGCTATTCAAAACAAGAAAACTTAACCATACATGATCCAGAAATGTTACAATTTACACACTTATTAATGGAAGCTAAGAGCAAATATTCACCAAATATCAAACCTTATTTAAAAACTCACTACATCTTGGACTCAGTAGATGCTTATTCAAATATTGAACTTAACTATAACTCAATGTTTCCTCCAATTAGAATAAAAACAAAACCTACAATTTTCATTTTGAAAAGAAAAGAGAACATAGAATATGAACCACTGAGGGCTAAAATTAAAAATGATATCAATAATGATAAAAGCACTGAAATAGATGACCACAATAGTGACAAAACTTTAGAAAATTTAGAACCGTCTTTAGATAATGTGATGTTATCTGTAGAAGAAATTAATGACTCATCTGAAATAATGTCAAAAAGTGCTGAAGAAATTAAAGAAAAATCAGATACATTGCATTCAAAAACTGAGCAAGAAATTACAAATTCAATTCAGATTAATGATAATGAATCACAAGAGACAATAAATGAAGCTTTTTATGCAGAAACAGCTAACTTAAATTATGACAGTAAATTAATAATTCAAGATTATTCAAAGACTAAAAACAAAGAAAAAAAATTCATAAGTGTAGAAGAAGTTGAGGAAACAAAAGTAACTGAAATTAAAGTTAACAAGCCTTCCAGTAATTCTCAAGACGCATTTAATAATAAACAGAAGTCTAATATTATAAAAAATACAGAAAACAAACTTATGGATGTAAATAATCAGTCAATAACTTCACAATCTTTATCACAAAAAAGCACAGTTCAAGAATCTGTAGTTACTGAAACAAAAATAGAAACTCAATTAAATAATATAGAAACTGATAAGCAAGTAAAATTACTTAACAGTAATCGTAAATCTAGTATAAAAAATCCGGCCAAAAAGCTCATAAAAAATAATGAAGAGATAATTCCTGATGCTCAATTAAAAAAAAATATAATTAAAGAATTTAAAAATATTGAAAAAAATGAAAATAGCAATAAAGTAAATGGAATACAGGCTAGCAAAGATAATTCTGATTCTCAAAATAATTCGCTCAATGAAAGTAAAAAAAGTAATAGTATAAAAGATGCAGTGAAAAAACTTATTCAAGAGAAAAAAAATGAAAGCAAAACCAAGACTGATGAACAAAATAATAGAATAATTGAAACAAAAACTGATAATTTAAAGGAATCAGTAAAAAAATTAGTTCGCGAAAAAAAAACTATATCAAATAAAACAAAAGTTCTACAAAAAAGTGCTCCTTTTCATACAGCTAATGTAGAAGATAAGAAAAATCAAAATCAAAAGGTAATAAATGTAAAAGAAACAATTAAAAATATCATAAATCAATTTAAAGAATTTGAAAACAATTTTGTCTTAGAAAATAAAAACATTTTAAACACATGGCTAGAAGATGAAACATATACTAAAGATGAAAAAATCATTAATGATGATAATTCATTACAAATAGAAAAGAATTCCTCAAATTTACAAAATAAGGATTTGAAAGATCCCAAGGAAAGCCTAAAGGAAATCCTTCAATTATTTAAAGAGCTTAAAAGTGAATTAGTTTCTGAAGAAGATACTTTGTTTGATGATATTATAAATTTTAATTTGGAAAGACCAATTTCTGAAACCCTGATGTATTTTAATAATGCATTAAAAGATTTAGTACAACAAAGAAAACTAAAAATTAATGAAAATTTAGATAATTCCAATACAGAAGGACAACAAAAGTTAGAAATGCAAGAAAAATTGAAAATGGATAATACTAATATTCAAGATAATCAGTTAAATAAAGGAAATTTAAAAGATAAGTAAGAAATGATTTGACATAAATTGAAACTTAAAATTGACTGAAAGACTAAACAATGGTGCAGCTTTATAATAAATCAAAACTACATAATGCTGCAACATTCAAGACTTAATATAAAAAAAAAACTGATGAGACTTGCTAGATTGAAATACAAAAATGTGTACAAGCGAATGAGTGTTTGTAGTAAATAGATTTTTATATTGCAAAACATAATATAATTAAATAGTAATTATAGGTAAATGTTATAGACATTGTAAATATATTTATTCTGTGATAACGGAGTTACTTGCTTAGCTCAAATTTGATAGAATTATTTTCTTGAAAATTTCAAGAAGTCATTGCTCGCAAGTTTCAAAAACTTTGAATAGATTATGGGTTAAAAGTAATGAAAATCATTTATGTGCCTTAAAATTATTATATCTTTCTATGAAATGCCCTGTTAATAATTGAATAAAATTATTTTACTGATACATAACAATCTTTTATTCCACATTAACAAAATCAAGCATATATCATATAGTCTAATTAAATATGTATGCAGTGATATTAATAGAATTTAAAATAATTTCTTATTTTCAACCCAAACTAGATAGAGCTCGGAAAGAAAAATATAGACCCAACAGAGTACCTCCTAGAGTTAAATTAAATAAAGCTTTGTCTCGGAAACCTCTCTTCAAATATGTAGGTAATCCATCTTCTTTCTGTGAAAATTAATTATTTGATATAATAACAGTAAGCCTTTCTTTAATCTACCCATACTTTAATCATTTATACCTGAAATTCAGCCTGTTTCAGTTTAAGTTGTTTAAGCCAAGCTGGTTTATCGTTAAATTTATTTTCTCTCTTTAAACAGGATTGCATATAAATAGAATTAAACTTCAGAACGTTCAAAGAAGCTGGACTATGATGCATCTAAATTAGAACATTATTATTAAAAATTACAATGAATTAATAAGTTAATTAATAAGCAAAATAATATTTTTGCTCGGTGCAAATTAGCGATTTATTTTGCTATCGTCAATCGGCCGAGACTCGGGCTCGAAACCCGGGACCTCCGGATCGCGAGTCCATCGCTCTGTCGATCAAGACACCGTACGGCTCATTTTCCAAAAATGAACTCGAGGACGCAGTTCGAATATTTTGCAAAATGCTTACACTGCAATGAAGAAATTGCATTCCTTGTAATAATTTCATCTTTATTTTTCAAATGAGATTCAATCGAGATTCCAGTAATTTTATATTTTAGAAAGAACTTCGAATAATATAGTATTTACATACATTTACGTAAACTTAAACCTTAAAAAACCGAACTCTATTTTGATTAAAGAAAAGACATGCGATTGATATGATTTTTTGTCAGAAAACTTCATTGTGGAAGATTTACTTACCTAATACTTATTGTTTATTTATCGCTTCTTGTTCCTATAACTAGTAGGTTTAGTACCACTATTCATTGACATTGAACAACACTGGGTTTTCGTAATGAAATATAGGATTGAAAGTCGAAGAGAATACAAAATCAGTATTATTTTTCGAATACTTAAGCACGAATTTAAGAAATTATTGTTCAGTAAAAATTAAAATTAAAATGTTTATTATTACCTTATTATTAGGCCTTCGCTTCCTTCGCATCTTGTCAGTTGTTGATTGGCTCTTCAGAAACAATTGAAAGTTACGCGCGAAACGAGTCCTGACGAATGTCGAAAGGAATGAAAATAATAATAACGGTTGGCAGCAATGCGCTGTAGGGTAAGTAAAATTGTAAAATAGCAAGTTCAGGCGCATGTCGAGGGGCGCGGGCTATTGGTCGAGGCATGCGCACTACGCTCCTGAATTCCGAAACGCTCCTAGTCGTAAACATATTTTCAACCGTATATTCTGAGCTGGCAAAGGGCTCGATAAAGCGTAAAAGTAGAGGCGAAATAATTTTTACGAAGCGCGAGTAAGCATTCGAGGCTTTTCCTCGAGTCCTTTCTGAAAATGGGGTCTTCCATCATGGTTTT
This sequence comes from Megastigmus dorsalis, assembly GCA_900490025.1. Taxonomy (NCBI): domain Eukaryota; kingdom Metazoa; phylum Arthropoda; class Insecta; order Hymenoptera; family Megastigmidae; genus Megastigmus; species Megastigmus dorsalis. The sequence goes on from UELU01130250.1 coordinate 16,282, forward strand.
TCAGCCGTGAAGATCGGTCTGATTGCGAAACAACTGGGATGCGGTGACGTTAAGATTCGGATCGTTCTGGAAGAACGCCGCAGGACAAAGATGGCGGGTACGTAATTTCGCGTCTATTTGCGATCTTCATTTCGTTCCTTTTTCGAGGACGGTACGACGCATTTTACGTACAAGTCATTAATTAATTTTCTATTTCAGATCTGTACGCCAAATACAATTGCACCTACTGCCAGGAAGATATCTCGGGTCTACGAGTCAAATGCGTCGAATGCCCGGATTTCGACCTTTGCCTGCAGGTAAAGCGACAGAGACAGAGATACCTGCAAGTCGCGTTCTATTTTCTTTCTCTCTCCACTTGCGCATGTATATATACCAGATCCATTCTCTAATACTATCTCGTGCTAAGATGCGCTCGGAACGCCGAACCCTTTCTCCTTGCACGTGACTATATTATATTTTTTAAATAAATAATTATTTATTAGAAAACTGAGTAAAGTTTAATTACATTAATTTTCTTTTCTTTAAATCAGAAGTATAAAATTACAATATATATATACCATAGTATAATAATGTTTTGTATATTCAATTTTTCCTTACATTTAAATTTTTATATTCTAGTGCTTTTCTGCTGGAGCTGAAATAGGACAACATAAAAATGATCATTCGTATCAGTTTATGGTAATTTAAATTAAGCAGCATTTCAATTGTATTTTTATTTTAAAATTACATTTTATTCAATGTTATTTATTTTTGTAATGTTACAGGATTCTGGTACAATCAGTATATTCAGTGGAAGAGGTAATTGGACTGCCAGAGAACATCTCAGGTTATTGGATGCTATTGAACAATTTGGTTATGGAAATTGGGAAGACATCAGTAAGCACATTGAAACTCGAACACCAGAAGGTGAGAGTCGAAACAAATTTGAGAATATTTTTATTTAATTAGTTTATTATTCTAGAGAATACATTTTGGTTTTTAATTACTCTTATAGAAGCAAAAGATGAGTACATTGCGAGGTATCTGGATGGAAACATTGGAAAGTACACATGGCCTTCTACTGAAACTTACACTCCAAATCTTACTGATCAAACTAATTCAGATCATGGGCCATTATCACCAGACTTGACAACACGTTTACCACCATTAGATATATCACCAGATGAAGCAACGCAGCTTGGTTATATGCCACAAAGAGATGATTTTGAAAGAGACTACAACCATGAAGCAGAATCTCTTGTATCTTCTTTATTTTTAAATCCAGCAGAAGATGATGATCTTGACATTGCACTAAAACTAGCACAAGTTGACATGTACACAAATAATCTCAGAGAAAGAGCTAGAAGAAAACGGGTTGTTCGAGACTATCAATTAGTATCAGCATTTTTTTCAGCTACACGAAAAGAAAAAGGTGTTAAGAAAAAGCAAACCAAAGAAGAAAAGTATGGATTACATTATAATTTTATATAACATTTTATCTTGGTACTTTTAAAGTAATAATATTTATGCAAATCCAGTTTTAATGCAGCATTGGATATTATAATTATAATATTCTATTATTAATTAATGAGCTAAAATTCTGTAACAGATTTGACTAGTTAATGATCAGCTTTATAAGCATTGAACTGCCATTGTTATTGTAGTATTCAAATTATTTAACTTTTCTAAAATGTTTTTATACATTCATTAAAAATAAACATTATTTTACAGAGACTTTCGAGAACGCATGCGGGTATTTGCTCAGTTCTACACAGCGCAGGAATATGAGCAGTTTTTAGCAAGTCTTGAAAGGGAAAGAGAACTTCGATTACGTCTTTCAGAATTGTACCGTTATAGAGAAAATGGCATTACTAGACATGAAGAATGTACGCACTTTGAACAAGCACTAGCACAAGCCCAAGGGCAAGTAGATGCTGTTGATCACTGGCCTGATAAGAAATCTGTAAGTTATTTTTTACACAACATAAGAATGCGAATCTATACCATTTTTGCTATCATACTTTCAAATCTGTAGATTTATAACTTTTTTCTTGGGTTTAAATAGTTGGAATTTTTATGGCGATGGTTGTTGCATGTGTAAACTATTCTTTAGCTGTTCTTAATAATACACATCCATCATTTGAACTTCTTTAATTAAATAGTATAAGGTTTATAGTTTTTCATTTCAAATCTTAATGCGCTATCAAAATACATACATATATATATATATATATTAAATATTATAAGCCGGCAATATACGCAACAGTCAAAGAATTTATTTTAGTACATAAAGAGTTTCCTATGAAAGCAAGGAATTTTTTTTGCATAATAAAAACATTGCTTTTGCTTAGTCATTAACTAATTCTATTATTTGTGGTGCGTGTTGCCAGGCGTTTGTGAACAGATTGTATCAGTTTGCATTTCACTTAGGGCAGCAGTGGGTCATCCAAAACAATACACCGCCAAACCACAAGAAGAAGGTATGCTCATCATTTAGTTTCATTCATCCTTTTGGTTTCTGATTTTCTGTTTATGAAAATTACATTATTATTTTTATTATAATAGCTTAAATATCGATTTTTTTTCATCAACATTACATTTTTTGCATGAAAAGTTTACTCAGAAATAATAATTGTTGCTGAATTAAATGGTCGCGAAATTCTTCTGTAAAACTACTACATAAGTGTACGGTAAAATTTATTGATTTTGAAAGCAAGTGAAGAGATTTTCATTCATTTGATTGTGATTTTTATTAATCCTGACTTTTGCTCGTGTTGCAGAGACGAAGAAAAAAATTACTCTTTCATCGACCGAAAATCCATTGCAAAAACAGACTCAGCCAGCAGCAGTTCCTCAACCACCAATCGGACGATGACTCCAACCAGTCATTGGGGGGAGCCGGATAGCAATTCAAATGTTTCCAATCAACATTCAACCAATTCAAGTTCTATTTTCGAGAAAGGCAACAATTCTTGGATGACAGGAAAACAATCAGGCAGTCAGGGGGAAAACGAAATCAGAGATATAGAAGTCGAAGCTGCAGCACATCTCCTTACCAAACAAGAAAAATTATTGTGTCTTCAACTGGAACTAAAACCGACGCAATACCTAACACAAAAAGCGCTCTTATTACAGGTACCAAATCTTGTTTTACTTATGAATTCAAATTAAATATCAATTGTGTATATTTTTTTTAATAGGAATATTTGAACGGCAACAGAAGGTCAAATATAATTCCTCAGTCAGAACCAGAGAGTAAGATTCTTCATTACCTAGTAGCTAATGGTTGGATTGCTGCTAATTGAACCAATTTTCAAAGTCAAAACTCTCGTTCTAAGTCAACTCATATATATATATAAAGCTAAGTCATACCACAAGCTAAGTTAATAAAATATCTGTCAGGTTTGTCGTGTAGCATTTTCCTATGCTACTATTATTCACTATTATGGTTTCAATTTGAATAATTTAACTTACCAATTAATATTTCGAAATTAAAGAGATGATTTCTATGGACTGTTTCTACCACAATACTCAGATTCTTGAATCCATCTCTTTGCCTATGGTTGGCCTGTTGTCCCATACTTCCCGTGACATTAAAAACAAGGCTAAACCATGTCGATCTTTTTAAAATTACTCAATTCATATATACATATGCTTTACAAAAATATAAATTTACAATTGATTTTGACTGATCATATATAGTCTAATTATATGTACTTTTGACAACTCCTCGACCTATTGGCTCACATTGTTCTCCATGGTACTGTAAAGTAATAAGCTTAAATTTTGAATCAAGTGCTTATGGTGGAGAAGATGGAATCTCGGCACAAGCATTTTCCCCCGCAACAGATTGCATCCCATATTTCACGTTGAGTACCATTTACAACCTGAAGACAGTCGGAGATCTGTCTTACGAATTTGTATCGATCTTACCTTTAGCGAGATAAGCAAATCTTGCAGGCAAAGTTAATTACTCACGAGAACTAGTATTCTTAAAAGACACACATGCTCCATACATCTGGTATTGTACTTAGAAGTAATGTGCATTATAATATATATCGACCCACAATATTATAATTCGAAATTTCACTTGAAAAATGCTCTCGGCTTTGCCTAGCTTGGATCCTTTTGCTTTCCAATCTCGAAAATACTCTCGTAGATTCCCTTAAAGCTGTATAAGTTGATCAAAATTTAATCATGTCTTTTAATATGATAATTTAGAATATTTCATCAATTCTCCAAATTACAGCATGATACATTTCAATCTGCTTTCTTGTAAATAGTTCATTTAGTTTCACAGTAGATAAAAAATAGATAAAAAATTGACTATTGTATAAAAGTGTCATTCACTTATCAATAAGTATGTATAAATGTAGAATTTATAAATACTTTTATTTCTTATTTTTATCATCTATTTTTATCAATCATTAAAATCAATCATTAAAATTTGAAAAAAGAAATTTTCTTCTAATACTTGAATATCTGTAAATATCTTATGTTATCCCATAGAACGTATTTGATCGTATTTTATGATCGATTAATAACGATTAACTGAGACACTCTATTTCTCGTGATTTTACTCTGTAGCATATTCGCTCATAATTATTTAAAAATAATAAAGAGAAAAACGCCAATGATTTGGCGTGTATTAAAAGAAATAAAGACATGACAAATTGTACTGATTATTTATCACGTTGTTGCCTCTTCTCGAAATATTTATCGATTTTGTAGAATCATACTGTATATATATATATATATATATATACATATAAGGAAAGTCATTCTGTAAATGCGACTAACGATAGTATTCTTTCAAGAATGATGCAGTGTGTGATATAGCGAAAAAGAGGATGTCTGTATGTATGCATTCTTATATAGGATATTTATAATTGTTGATGTGGACTTTCCTTACTCTTTTTAGTTAGATTAAAATATAATTCGAATCGAAATATTGTATTACTTTCTTTAGTTGATAAAGAAATACCTAACTGGCATTGATAATTGTTCTGTATTCAATTTGGAATTCAGAGTTTTCTACTTTTTATAACTGTGGATTTGAAACAGTATACAAGAGTGATGTAAGAAAATGCACGTACCAGAAAAGTTGACATTTAGTAAATATTTTTTGTCCTGTATATAAATTAGAACATGTAAACGAAAAAGTTTACTACTTGTAATTGTAAAAATATTAAAAAATGTTTTGTTAAAAGTAATAATCACAGCATTTTTTATTTGATCCCTAAACATAGAATTTATTATCTATTATTGTATTGAGTATAACTAATATTTAATAAACCATAGTAATTAATTCCTATACTTGTAAGTCATCGGACATTCTCAGCAACAAAATATAAACTACAAAATTTATAATTTTCTTATTTTGCTTATATTTGCTACAATTATCTGCACAAACATATTTCACTGATGCATAAAATTTTCATATTTTTTTTATTTTTACTAATTAATAATTATTATAAATCAGTAGCAAATCAGTAATCAAAACAAGTTTTGAAATGAATTTGTTTAATTAATTTTACAACTTTTTACAAAAGAAATCAATTGCACTTCGATTTAATTTTTCAGTACGGTGAATTTGAACTGGTATGCTTGCCGACATTGGACGTTTCATACTATTTCTGTTCATTTTGTTAATTGTTATTTGTAAAGAGCGCTATTTCGAGGACTTACAAAGAATAGCGTTCAATTTCGCAATCGAAGAAATATTGAAATCTGAACGATATTGATATAAAATTACAAATGTCAGTGAGTATATGCGTATACAGATTCACTTCAAATTCTTAGTTTTACGACTTTGACAGAAATATAATTGAAATTTTAATTAAATTAAAAATACTATAACTATATATATATATTACAAAATAAATGTTTATCGAGTCTAAGCATAAACTTAACTATAATCGTTTGTCTAGAAATATGAAGCCATAAAATTTTCAAATTGATTCGTACAGAGTACAATTTATGGCACTTCCTTTACCCTATACGCCTCATCCTATACATCTTTTTCAATCGTGACATGAATAGTTTTGCACGTGTAGATTAATGAGTTCATTAATTTGGCTCGCGAATTCAAAAGACTAAACGGCAATCGCATTTTAAAAAATAAAGTCATTTGTTTATAGACATTCGTAAGTAAGTTATTGTATAGGCAAGATATAATGTTACCTGCTTGAGCGAACGCGTGATGAAACGAAATGCTCAAAAAAATGGTAGATCCATCAGGCATCTCTATCTATCTTATACTAATCGAAATCAAGCACAAATGTAAATTTCTTAAGAGGTGCGATTTTTCAAGAAAGACCATCTCAGACGATTGGACAGGAGTAAGTTCTCAAGGTAAGTAATATTATAGATGTATCCGCAACACTTTGTAGGAGTCATTTGTTAAAATGAAATATTGTACACCTTACGTACACCTTATATACCCAAATTATGTACACCTACCTATGCTGCAAAATAAACGGAAATTTTCAAGTGTATCCAGAAGTATAATAGTGTTGTTTGTTTGCAGGACTTGGTAGAAACTATATATATTCAGATATATTTTTACTACGAGGCTGCAGTGACTTTCCTGCCGTACGGAATTATAACGTTTACGAGCTGGACATGTCCTGCATGTGTAGCGAAATTTGTCCGCGCATCGTGCATATAAGCACCTTATACGAAACCTGCGCAGAGTTACATGTGTGGTCCTGCTTATGGGCCTTTTACTATTCTGCCGGCGCAGACGATCGCGTCATCAGGGAGCTTACATTATACACGGCGGAGCTGCAGCAGCTGGAAATTATATATTATGAAAGGAGATAAAGCAAAGGGCGGCTGTGTAAGCTTGAAACACACCGGACTGCAGCACTTGCAGTTAATATTACGGGGTAGAGACGATTTGCTGCCTATGTGCATGGACTTGTGCTGTGCTTGAGCTATGGAGTGTGTACAAAAGGAAAGTAATCATTTGCACCGACGAGTTAACGATCCCTGCTATACCCGCGCGCATAACGCATTTGCTGAAAATTTCTTTTCTACTGTGTGTATCAACTTCTCGGCGCGCACATTGGCTGTATATAATATCTGCAATTCTGCATTTCTACCGCGCACCAAGTATACGACCTGACGCAATCGTTTGCCGATATAAAAAAATACATCGAGCAGAAAAATTTAAGCAGAATTGCAATCCACTCCACCATTACTGTCGTTACAACTAACTAAAAAAATATATATATATTTAAATATTAGTTGTAAATTTTTACCGATCTTAAAAATAAAATAGTCTCGCTCAAACAGGATGAATTGTGTTGGGATTGTACCGCGCTATTATATTACCAATAACTATATTCTGCTATAAACTGCAATTGAGCTATAATATATATAATAGTCATCACGCCGGAATGACACGTATATGAATATGTAGCGTGCCGAGGATCCGCTGCACAAATATAGTCGCGAGCGCGCATTATTGAAGAAGCAGCCTAATAAGAGAGGAGTCAGAGGTGAGCGCGAAAAATATATAAGGAAAGAAAAGAAAGGAAAAGAACGCAGCCGAAGGAAAAAAAATTCCACTAAATTTTAGGGAGCGCGCGCAGAGTTGCTCTTTCTCTCTCTCTCTCTCTCTCTCTCGGGCGGCCGCCCATGCGCCGAGCAAAACAAATAGATTCCTCGAATTTATAATCGTGTCGAAGGATAGAGAGGCCAGAGATATATGTGTATACGTCAGCCTCATCGGCCCGCCGCCGCCGCCGTCGTCGCGCTCCACGGATACTATGTATATATATACTTACTTACAACACATCTGCAGGTAACGTGCAAAATTAAAGGAGAAGAAATACGAGATCACCTATCGTCTTGACATCGGATTGGCTCTAAGCCGTAAATCATACTGTGATTGATGTTGTCTCTCGTATACTTAGACACGCGCGTAAATTTCGAGCGCGCGGCGCAGCTCATCTTCGATCTTTCGCTCTTTCCTCTTTCCAGCTCTCTTATTCCTCTTCTCTATGCATACATAGCCATATACACACACATCCAAGCATATATGTATGTATCTTCTTTCGTAGCTCTCGCGATTAACAATTTCTCGAGTGTCTTCGAATCCAGCTCTGCACATGCTTATTACTTTGTGTGTATCCTATATAAGCTCGAGGGACGTCCTTCACCGGCGCCCATATACGCATACATCGTACGTTTTCCTCTTTCCTTCTTCTTCGCTCCTTTTATCTTCTTTTTTCTCTCTCTTTTCGTTGCTCTCCATATACCTATAGACACAGTTTTCTGTTAAGATAGTCGCCTCGCGTAAACAATTTAGTCGTTGAGCTGCCTATGTGCGCTTCGACTTCCGTGCGAGGCAACACAAAAGAGTCCCCGCGACACTGAAAATGAAAAATCCTTAAAGGCTATATATTACATACCGTGTGTATAAGACAGTCCTTTGTACTCGCGGTATGGCGATCCTTTTACGCGCTCGAGGAGAGAAGAGAGAAAAAAAAATTGTCGTACCTCCGGCAGTGCGCGCGCGCCGTCGATATATCCACACACGTCGCATCGCTCGTCAAAATAATTGCGCTAATATACTTACTCCTTCAACGACTCTGCGGTGCAGAGCACGCACAAAAACCTTTGCCACTTGTTTTTATGCACGAAACGGTGTGTGTATAAAACGCGTAAAGATGTGTGCGCGCATCATTAAATGTTTCAAGTTCATTTTTCTTTTTTCTTTTTGCTCGCTAAACTTGATCTATTTCTACGAGTGCATAAACAACGTTCCATAAAAGTGTCTTCTTTTATGCATTTAGAACAATGTATTTAAATGCGCCGTATTTGTGCTTGTCGACCATTTGTTGCGCGAGATCGTTAATGGAAGTGATGATGGATAATATAGATTGTACATATATATAGGTAGAACAGATGGAAAATATTGTTGGCGTCTTCGTGATTGACAACATTTCCAAAAACAGCTCATCTAAGTCTATTTTTTTTTTAAATCGGCATCATAGAAACACCGAGTAATTTACGTAATTAACGCGCAGGCTGCGGATAAACAGAGCTCAAGTGTCATTATGGTATTAATTTCCATTAAACACAAGATAAGTGTTTTTCCTTTCAAAAAAAAAAGCTCATCAATTTTCCGAAAGCATCATTTGCTCTCCTCTGTTATTGTTTCAATGCCGATGCGGTATATACTTATACATACATAGTTTTTTGGCTAATCGCGTAAGTAAATCTAATTATAAGCACATGAGCCATTCCTCAATGGCAGACTTTTGTTTTCCTGCACCGCGCCGCGATGACGATCTCTTCGATTAACATCGCCATCGAAAAAAGATGGGAAAAAAAAATTATAGCGTCGAGCTGCAGTGAGCACACACACCTATTTCCATACCAGAATACATAATATATCTGATAGGTACGAGACATATCATCATTATTCCATCCACAAGTGGTCAGTCGGACTCGCAACGAGTCAAAGAGTCAAATATTGTAATGTATATAGCGATGTGGCCGAATATAAACTCGCCTCGTCTACTAGCAATGCCCCCTCCCCTCCCCACCCCCCTCGACATATTACCTGCCGAATTCACATATGCAGCAAATAAAAACGCGAGAATATATAAGTATATACCCCATACATATGGAGCGCCTGAGAAGGTATTTTTTATATATATAAGAGAGAAGGAGGACTAGGCCGTCCGGCACAATGCGTTAAACAAAAAGACAGACCAATCTCGATGACCTGGACCCTATTTTAATAATACAATAAAGTCGAAAAAAAAACTCGGGTAAGCCTCGCGTATACATATGCAAAGTATACAGGTTTTACACGAGTTGTACCGTAATACGCGCGTTGCGCAAATGTCGAAACTCGACTCTAAAAGCTGAGAGGGAGCGTTAAAGAGAGAAAATATGACTGTACCTATATACGCGAGGCGAGTTTCGCTGCGTGCAGTCGAGCCGCAGTCTTTCTTGAAAATTTCACTTTTTTCAAGAGTTTGCGATCCATTGTCTCGAAGATCCGGGGATTTTCACTCCTTAACATCGGAAACCTATTAAGCATGAATAAAGTAAAAATTCAGCTCTCTTATGTAAACTTAACGAGGGTCCAAAAGTTAACCTCTGACTATTAGAGATGATATCATTCTACGAAATGCGATAAATACCCATTATAACAAATAGTTTACGTAGTCATTAGTCATGCGAGCTTGAAATATCCCGATGTAAAAAAAGCAGTTTGCGAGAAAAAAAAAGTGACAAATATTAAAGCTAAGCCGAGCTACCAGGTGTTTTCCAAGTAAATGAACGTAAAGAATATGTGCACTGACGTCTGTACTGTATGATTTCTAACGAAGAATTACATTTCACACCTACTATGCAAAACTATACGACTTGTCTAATCAAGGCTTGCTTCTTCGCTTAGTTTGCAGATTGTACAAATTTTAATTGCTCACCTTCGTTATATATAAACGCCATTTATTTGATTCGTGCGAAAACTGTGATTTTTTACGTTATATGTATATACTTCATGAAATTTGCAAGATGATTATTTACAGTGTTGATAATTTAATGTTTTAGACGACTATAAATACAATCTTTAATATTTTTGATGATTTAAATCTAGAAGTGGTTTTTATATGAGAGTTTTTAACTGTTTTAAGAACAAAATACAAAATAACGTCGATTACTGTATATATATTGATTATTGTTATTTGCAAGTTTCGAAAACTTTTTTTTTCTTATTGTATGTATAGTGTACAACTTGAAGACTTTAGAGGAGTATTTTGAAACCTGAATTATGCTAAAATATGGTTTAAATTAATTAACCGTAGAATGATTTAAAGGAAGCAACTCGGATTATGAGCTGCAATAATGAATCAAAAATATATAAGCATTCGTATACGAATGTCCTACTTTTTATTTAATAAAAAAATAACTGGTGTCACAAAATTTCTTGAGAGTTTCTCCTATTACGAAGAATTCTCTATTACGTAGTTAAAAACCTTATTGTAGTTTATGCATATATATTATATTATTCATTAATAAATTTTCACTAAAAACCACTTTATCTATTTGTAGGATGCTTTGCATCATATTTCTTCTGCAGGACAATCAAGGATTAAATAATTGTACTTGAATTTTGAGTTTATTTAAAAAATTCTGCCAGAAAACTTCTATTTTTACATTTGACACGTTTTGCTTTTAGTAAATATTTGCATAAAAATAATATGGATATCGATGGTTTTTTTTGCACATGAAAATCAAAACCCATTTGAACTCTTTATCACATTTTTATGATATAATATATGCATACTCAATTTCAATTAAAAGAAAATAGTAATTTTTGTGCTTATATTTCTATCGCAATGAAGCCATCATATAAAAATACGACATATTCTTCTATAGTCCGTGACTTTTTATTAATACTCAATTCGAAAAATATACAATAAAATGATAATAAATAATTATGAAATTAATCTTGCACGAAGCCTGCAATGAAGCCTTTTATCAATCTAGTGTCGAAAAAACTAAAATCGTAGTTAAAGATGCTCATTTTTCATACTTTCCTCTCCCAATGATATCGAATATCGTAAAAATAGTCAATTTTAGACAATCATTGTTGATTGCAAGAAATCCATAATTGTTAGTATATATATTTCTTTAGCAATTTTCTAGAAAAATGTTTGCGTTGATTCAGTAATTTTTTTGTTCGGTATACGCCACTAATTAAAGTACAAACAGATTTAGTCTTTTACTGTTATTATTGTGCTATAACGTTAATCCATCGTAACATGAATTACAGTGCACCGGCCACCGTCTCCTAATGCAAAGAAATAATTATTTTCCTTTTCGTACGTTTGTGCAGTTCAACCAGAGCATAGAGGATGTTAATTGCAGCAATTCACATCCAAGAGTAAATTCATCCAAGGACTGCGCGGAAATCTGAGCACAGGAGATATTTTTTTTTTTATTTTAATGTAGACCAATTCGATGAACGAATGTATTGCTACAGACGTTAAATCGTTTAAAAGATCTTCCGAATTGGAATCTATTTTCATAATTTTGCATCCCATCTAGAGTAACGTATCTAACCATTCATAATAAAAAATTTAATGCGAAACACTATTTACATACGTCAAAATGCAAAGTTTTTATATGTTCCTTCTGAAAAGTTTTTCATCGCTATACGTTTATTATTTTGAGTCCATAATAAACTTGTTATTTTTTTAAATCTCTACGTTATTTTAATCTGCTGCTATTTTAATGAATGATGGCGCATAAGCATATAAGAGTGGCTAGTATAAACGAATTGCTTAAACAGAAAAACGGTAAAAGGTTTTGTCATTGGGCGCAATTTTAAATCTCATGTTATCTTACTTAATCCGTCGATCGCTGCAATACTTGAAATCATTTTGCTTTAATTAAGTATATTTCTTGAAACTTGAAAAAAGATAACTCGCTACCTTTTGGACGTATCGAGTCGCGAAGCTAGTGAGTTTATTTTCCCGAATTCGTCATTTTCAAAAGATTGATTAAGTGGAGCGCGTCTCTTGAACCGCGAACCCGTTTTTGCATCTGACGCAAGGCAAGAGAGGCTCAAACTTGTTTGTTATTTTGCCAACGTGACCGCGGCACGAGGATATAGGGTGGAAGGAAAAACCCGTCTCTTATTCCTTCAAACGTTATACGCGAAAAAGACGTATTTTTTTTTATATATTTGGACAAGGAGCGTAAAAAAGCGACGACGTACATATGTCACGGGGGGAGAAGCTGGTAAAAAGCGAGACGATAATCGCGGCCCAGCCATTGTTAACGATTGAAAAAAAAAAAAAGAAAAAATCGTTAGATATATGGTATACCCACGAAGGACGTGGCGGCACATTGAATGCTAATATGGTGATTATCGCAGTGCGAAGCGGGACACCTTTCTTTTTTTTTCAGCCCAAAAGACCGGCACGAGGATGAATCGACGATTTTTTTCATCGTCTAATGCCGTCGTTTAACCGACACCTCGATACTCTTATACATATACGATTGTTTCATCTGAGTAGGAGGGGAATTTAGCCATGTATACACGCGCGTTAACGCGTTACCATGCACAGGCTCGCGTGCACGAAGTTACAAAAATTTTAATTTTACCAAAAAAGAATTTTTATATTCCGCGCCTTCAATTCCTTAATTTATGCGGTCAGCGCGGCAGATATACATTATTCTTGTTGAACAAAAATTTTGTGTAAATTTCAAGGATTACATTCTGCATATAATCCGGCTTGCAATTTGCATATATATAAAAGCAGTTGCCGCGTTTTTTTTTTGATAGAATTCTGTAGGAAAATGTTCATATTACGAATAGATCGTACGCTAAGGTAAATTTAAACAATATGCCGATGTGTGGTACAAGCCTCAAAAACAGAAAACAAAGTTGACGAGTCACATTTATATAGGATGATAATGGAATAAAGCGCAATGGCGAAACAATCGTTGGAAATAAAAGAAATAGTCGTTGAGGAAAAGCCAAGGATGCACGCGCGCGCGTGTGTGTGTGTGTGTGTGTGTGTGTGTGTGTGCAGAAGCAGGTTACACGCTCATCCGAAAAGTCCTGTAAAAAAGGGACTAATGGACTGTGTATAGACGGATGGGAGGCGATAAACGCGTGCGAAAGTTTCGCGAGCGCGAGTGTGTTGCTCGGCGGTTGATACGCGCGATACTCCCACCATTGAGAAGCCTCCGGGCTTCTTTTGCGTAATAAGACGTCATGGTCAGATCGTATATAAGCACACGCGTGGACTCTACCGAAGCAGTTGCACCTGATTGTACGACTAATACTCAGGTGAGCATGACACCAGTGATTTTTCTCTTTCTCTCTTTCTCGCATTCTCTATACTCACTTAGTACGCGAAACGGTTTTCTACACTTTTCTTCTATATTTTTTATTTTTATTAATTAACGATTCGCTTAAAGTTGTTAGCTGAATAAATTATTGTATAGGTTTTATTTATACAGTGTAAAATATTGTTATTAAAAGTATACTTCGATCTTGGATTATAATTTTCTGCGCAGTGTTTTTTTACTTCATACTTATCGATGGTGAAAATTGTCTATAGATCTTTTGCGTTTCATTCTTTGCAATCCTACATCTTTTAATAATATAATATAAATCTTTTTAAAATTGCGCCTTTATCCAAATGTTCAGTGTTTTCTTTTTGTCAAATCAAATAAAATCAAAGTTTTGTTAAATCTTGAGTGAAAAAATTCGAAAACTTCTTCAAAAATATTTAAAAAAAAAAGAAAATATCAAATTTAAAATCGTCTCTCCCGTCTAAAAAGAAAAATATTCGGTCAAGAAAAAGCACGCGCGCAGTCAAAGACTCTTCCAGATCTTTCTACATGTGTATATATATATAAAGTATCGCAATAAGTATCGAGAAAACGGTGCGTAAAATCGGGACTCAGATAATTGTCGAGAAGAAAAATACGCGCGGAGATAGGTAAATGCGTGCGGGCAGCAGCGGCGCAAAAGATACCCGCTCCTTTCACTATTGCAAATCAACCGGTACAGTGCGAGCTATGCACTTATTTGGCAATCACTTCCAAACACTAAAAAGTATCCTTCTTTTTCTTTATATACATATTCCCGCGCGCATATTCACGCACGCTGCAGCTATGAAGACTACTATCGCTCTCGTCCTTTGCGCCGCTCTCGTGGCCACATGCGCCGCCCAAGAGAAGTACACGACCAAGTTCGACAACGTCGACGTCGATCAGATCCTACACAATGAGCGTCTGCTCAAGCCCTACGTCAACTGCTTGTTGAAGGAGACCAACTGCACTCCTGACGGACGGGAACTCAAACGTGAGTATACACATCTTTTTTCCGATGCGCTCCGATATATGTTACCTATTATAGGTGTATACTTATATCGTTCAAAGCCCTTCTTCGATAAATCTCTTTTGCCACTTTTCTCTTACTTTCGTTAAATATGAATGAATTTGATTGTGAAATAAAAGAAAATTGTCAACGAATATATTAAGTTGGTAATTGAACATTTTATCGTCCATATATCAAAGTTAAAGTATTTTTTATATCAATCCATAAAATCACTATACCATTAAATAGTTTAATTTAATAAGTTAGGAAAATGTAAGTGCTAATGTTATTTATAGCTAATTACCCAGACAATAATGAGTTATAAATCATTAAGCTTTTACAAATCAATTAATTTCAGAATATACGATTATTGCTTTTCATCAAAGAAAAAATAAATACTTCCAATCAATGACATAGACTTGGACTCAAAAGATTTAAATTTCAAATTTCGTGCTTTAATATAATACTTTACTTGCAAAACTTAATAATTATTATTCGAATTGAAATTATGTTAATTTATACTTATCTTTTTCGCACGAACTAAGTATAAAAAACGAAAACAAATTTTTGCTGCTACCGCGATATCCAAGTTATATATCCAATGTACATCGATTGAGAACGAAAAGTGAACAAAAAATCTCTATATAATGCATGAATCAACAGGTCTGCTGCCCGATGCTCTGTCCACCAACTGCTCCAAATGCAGCGAGAAACAAAAGGCCGGCGCCGAGAAGGTCATCTCCTTCCTCGCCAAAAACAAGCCTGAGACCTGGAACGAGATCCTGGCTAAATACGACAAGGACAACGTCTACAGGACCAAGTACGCCGACCAAGCTAGACGACTTGGAGTCCCCGTCTAAACCTTGCATCCGTGCTGTGTGAAACATCTCGAAGAAAACCTTTCATCGCTATCTTTCTTCGAATCTTGATTTTTATTTAAAAAATCCAAAAAAAAATCACTTTTACTACTCAACAACAGTGAAAAAAATAATTTCATGCTTTTTTTTATGGGTACGTACCTTTTGTTACTGTGCAAACGATAAATTGTTCAAATAGACAAGTTACAAAAAAAAAACAAAAAAAAATTCAATAAAAACTAATTAAATACACGCACACGTCTAACTTCTTATTGGTCCCAAATTGCTATCCTCTCAGTCATTATTGCGATTTTTATCCTATTCTCATTTCTATTACATAATACTTTTTCACTATAACGTTTCCAATTCATTAAACCTTCAAAAAGGCTTCGTGTGTAATTTAAATTATAATCGTCATTATCAAACACAATAGTATAAGCATATAATAAGTACGTGTGACAAGAAAATCTTAATCATTAACAACTATGGAAATTAATAACAAATGACCATACACCTTTTTAAATTCATTATATCTCACGAAAAAGTTGCAATCAAAGGTATACTTATCATATCCACATATAAGTCATAGCAGTGTTAACCGAGCTACTGTACACAATGAACTCGATAGAAAAAACTTCACGTCCCAAGCGATTTTTTCCACCTATATACATTATAATCTGCACACAAGAGAAAGAAAAAACAGACGATCGTTTGGCGAGATATAACGGCGCAAATCATCGCAGCGACATCACCGGTATCGCACGGAGCGCGCGTCGAAAGAAATGTCCGATCTCGAAAACAAGCCTCGCGACAGTCACTTCCTCGAACGGTATCGGGAAAAGGCATTAAAATCTTACCTGAAAAAATGTCCAAAGCTTTATCGGATCTGTTTCGATCCAGTGGGATCGCATCGGAAGGCTCGCACCGCATGCGGATTCTGTCTGGGCTTACTATTAGGAATTTTCCTATACTTCTTCATCATCGCCAGCCTGCAATTAAATATATACACCAGTCTAATTTGCGGCGCCTTACTGACCGCGCTATTGTCCTTTGGTTGCGCATTCTCTATGGAGGTGAGGACCTTCGCTATGCGACTATAACCTCTATTCGCATTTAACCCCGCCGCTCTATGGCCGTGCGTAGAGTAATCTTTTTTTTTATAGGTAGCTATATTAGCATTCTAATGCCTCGACACCAGGGACGTTACGCGCACAAAAGAATATATTATTGTGACTCACCTTTGTAGGATTAAATTACAGTCGAATATATATATATATATATATATATATACATTTTTTACGAACAGTTTTGCGAAAAATTGCGTACTTATTCGTCATTCATGAGAAAGCAATCTCAATTAGATTTTAATCATTGTAAACACGATGCGACAAAAGTGTGTCTCTGATTGTTGCGAATGCGGTTGACTCTATAATCACGCATATATAGGGAGAAATACGATCGATTCTATATTAAGAAAAGATTTTGCGCATGTACAGTTCCGTTGCGTCTGCCTCTTGACGATCCCGGGTTTCTCCGGTAGAGCCGGACGCAGCGTCCTAAAGGCGCTGGTCCTCGGCTACATCATAGCCGGACCGATTTTCAACCTGACCTTCAATGGCAAGGAGGTGATGCGAAGCTTCGCCTGCACCACCCAACTGACTTACAACCTCACCAAAACGAGATTCGACTTGATGTTCAAGCCGCTTCACCAGGTACGAACACGCTATATAAACTCAGGTGCGCGCGAGAGTATCGAGTATATATCGAAAGAGGCTCGTAACGCGATTATACGGGAAAGCGCAGGCACTGCAGGGCATGAAGGACAACGCGGAGGAGGTGAAGGAGACGATAGGTTCGGTGAAGGAGCTGATGGAGCCGATCGTGAACGAAGTCGAGGGCGAGGAGGAGCTGAACCAGCTAGAGAGCGAGAACGACCGGCTGGACGATCTGCTGGGCGACACCAAGCGGAGTCAGGAGATACGCGAGAAGAGCGAGAGGGAGATGGACGAGGCCGAGAACGATGCGGAATATTACGAGGCCAAGTATCGGGAAAAAATCACTGCTCGATGCGAGGAGCAGCTCAGCCGCGGCTCAGAGAAATGCAGGTATATGTTATATACCTCGTCCTCGCATTCTATATTTCTATAGCGCTGCTGCAGCCAAACTCTTTGTCCTTTTCACTTTTCCCCGTGCGCACCAGGTTACCGAGTGCGATAAAATTGCCTTCGTTTGATGAGAGAAAAAAAGGAGTTTTTCATTCTTGAACTATCTGCGGATAATATTTCTCGTTGAAATTCTATTCGAAAGATGAAAACATTATGGCCATAGATTGTAACGATAAACATTCATGAATTCGAGTGCGAATAAAAATGAATTCTCAATTGAAATCCTGTGCTCCAGAGACATGTTCGCGGGTGCCTACGACAATTGCTACAAGACTGTAACTTGGGTCGTTGGCTGGATACTCTGCTGGCCGATGAAGTTGACCTTCGTTTGCAATCTGGTACAGGCACTGGGCGGCAGCAGAATCTGCAATCCCGATGGCAAAGTTGACGTGGGCCTCGGTGAGGGCTACGTGATTCTCAAAGGTATCCATCGGCGATATATACGCCATCATCAATTATATGCATATATATATTAGGGTGTTCCTTATTTCCCAAATTCCAAGAATCAATCATGCCGCCCCCTAGATCGATTTCTTTTGACGAAAAAACATGTTTGAAATTTCGAACAACCCCAAATTCAAAGTTTAACCCGTGCCTATGGACACGACCTTTGGGAAATAAGGGACACCCTGTGTAATTCGATGTATGGACTCGTTCCCAAACTTTAGTTTCTCTAAACGATTTAGTTTCTCAATTTAAGAGACACGAGATAAATTGAGGAAAAGCTTGAAGGACGCGAAAATCGAGTATAAAGTGGATCCGAGGCCAATAGTAGCGAGTATCGACACGGCCCGTGCGGCCACAGCCGTTATGCGCGATCTCGAGGCGCGCAAAAGATTCTGCGACGGCATTATTGCCTTGATAAAGAGATGCCTCTCTCTCGTGTATCTGAAAATCATACTGAACGCCTTCAGATACCACAGGAATTATCTGAGGGACATAGAATACGACAACGTCTACGTTACGCCCTACTTTCGGAGAATAGACGCGCGCCGGAAGCAGCGCGGTAGCTTAACGCTCTTGCCCCTGAAAAAATTGGAGAGGACCAAACTGGTCGACCCTTACGGATTACACGAGAGTAAAAACGAGCGCAAAGATATCCTCGGCCAGACGGCTAAGCTTCTACTGGAAATTATAACCGCCACGACTTTCGTTCTGCTGGATAGGTTGTTCTTCGAGGTGCTGGACGTTGTTCGCAGACACGCGCGCCTTGATATAACTCAGGTATATATATACATTTACGATATCGCGCTTGGATGCTATATATATACCGAAAGCTCGTCGTGTTAAATAGGATTTGTGCGGAGAACGGAATCGCGCGGTTTTGCGTGCAATTTTTATTACCGTTTAGAACAATTATTGAGAATCATTTACGAGAGAAGCAATGAAAAATTGAAAATTCAAATTTTTCTACTGCATTTTAAAATTTATTTATTTATTTTATTTATTTATTTATTTATTACCAAAGTATGTACAAAAAATTACAGAGTAATCTGCACAGATACATTGCATAGTAATCCAGCAGGGGAATTAGATTCCTGTGCGCTGGTCTGGCTTTATATAATACAAAAACTTAAAACTATTAAATAAAAATAAATAGATACTTATGTCGAGGATACCTTTATGTAAAACATATTTTTCTTCTTTTCAACGGAAAAATGTTGGATTACCGTCTTTGCTTAAGAACGTTGAAACCTTTACGTTATTTTATGAAAATTTCGGAGTACGAAAATTCCATTGAAGGTCGGAAGATAACATATATACATATAATAATAAAAGTGCATAGAAATTATAATTGAAATCTATATAGTAAAACAGTATACAATTGCGTTGCTCTTGCATTCACAATCGTACAATATGTACATATATCTTAGATGTACTACTTACGTTATCTTCCAGACTCGCAATCGGTAGGTACTTTATCAACTTTTCCGTGGGATTTGTATAAATGAATTACTCGTTGAGTAAGTATACTCTTGTATTTTCTCATCGTATACATAAATTTACTTTGCGAAACGTTCCGAAAGCATCGGTAAAAGAAATATTGCGCAAATCGCGCATTAGAGTCAGTTTGATAATATAACCTAAATTAATACAGAAAAAACTCAACATTAAAAATGATTTATATATGTAGCTAAAATCGCAATTCTCGATTGCTCTTCTGTAAACGTTTTTGCTCGTCGCCCACGACAATCGTATATGTGTACACTTATCTATTATCCGAATGGGTTTGGCAGACCGGCCACCACGACCTCAGCCTCGAGATCCGAGGCGTGGGCCTGGTCGCCTCGATCGTCCGCAGCCTCGTAAAGGGCTTCAACGTCAAGCGCCACATCAAGACCGTGGTGACGAACGAGGCCTGTCTGCCCCGTGCCCAAGCCCTATCCACCTCGATCCTCCTCAAGATCTACGGCGGCTACCTCGTCGTCTTTGCGATGCTCCTACTCCAGGCCTACGGTCGGCGGATGCGTCGGCTCATCGCCGCCTACTTCTACCGCAAGCGCGAGAAGCGACGCGTGCTCTACCTCTACAACGAGACGCTGCGCCGTAGACTAGGCTTCCTGCGGTTCGCGCGCGGCCGCGTGCTCCGCCTCTCCCGGGCGCATCGGCTCGTCCACGTTCCCCGACCCTGGCTGGCCCTGAGGCTCCGTCACCCCCGGCACCTCGACTGGCTCGGGTGGTTCCCCTGTAGCCGGCGCTCCTGCGTCATCTGCGCCGAGGTCGAGGCCCGTCGAGCCCGGGACCAGTACCAGCTCTGCCCGAGCTGTCCCGCCGCCTACTGTCCCGAGTGCTGGGGAGACGTGGGCCGGAGGTGTCTGGGCTGCGCGGCCGAGGAGGTGGCCCCGACCGAGGAGAGCTCCGCCGAGGAGCCGCTCGACGACGACGACGACGACGACGACGACGACGACGACGACGACGACTGATGATCGGCCGACTCGTTACGAGGCCTCGCGCAGAAGCCGGCCCGCACGCGACGTTGATTATTATCGATCTCGCAATTTCCGGGGGCTCCGGCGGGCAAATTGGCCGGCCGGCCGGCGCGGCTAATGAGCCGGCTTATAAAGCCTGGGCCCGCGAGGCGGCAGCGCGAGACCGTTAAGAAGAAGAAGGAGAAGAAGAAGAAGACGAAGAAGAAGAAGCAAGGACAGAGAAGATGAAGCTGCTCGGGGCGACCTGTTGCTGCTGCTGCCTCCTCGTGCTGGGCCTCGCTCGAGCCGAGAAGATCAAGTACACCACCAAGTACGACAACGTCGACATCGACTCGGTCATACGGAACGAGAGGCTCCTCGCGAGCTACGTAGGCTGTCTGCTCGAGAGGAAGCCCTGCACTCCCGACGCCGCGGAGCTCAAAAGTACGTCATCCTATACCCGCGCGGCATTCCGGGAAAAAACGTACCATTTTTGTATCGTTGCGAGGCTCTCGATCGCCTCTATAAATGCCGTTTGACATTTGAATTGGCCATGGCGCTCCGTATTCCTTTCCGAGAATGATTATACCGGCTTTTTGAGGTTAAGGGGGAGGATCCGCTGGCCCGATTTTAATAACGCTCGATTCTATTACTTCTTGTGCTTCCGCGGCATGAAAACTTCGTTATACCTATTTTATATACATATGATAGTTGAACGATCTAACGCGTGCAAACGTATAACTGTAGGTATTACAACTAAGACATTGCAATGTTTTATTCATTTACTTCAAAATTATGAATAACGTTACATATTGCAATGTGTAAATGTTTTTCAAACTACACCTATATTTAATGCTATTTAAATATAAAATAATATTTTCTGTTTGCAAGACTAGACAAGTGCAATATGTAACGTTTTTCATAATTTTGAAGTAAATGAATAAAACATTGCAATGTCTTGGTTGGAATACCTACAGTTATACGTTTGCACGCGTTAGATCGTTCAACTATTATATGCATATAAAATAGGTACATATATATATATATATATATATGTGGTATGTGCTCTACAGACTATTGGGATCTCGAAAAAAAAATGTAACATTCATTTTTTTATTAACTATCACAGTATAAAATAAAAAGTTATATGCAAAATAACATTTGTAAATTTATTTTTCTGCACTGCAATTATTTGTTTTGCTTTACAAAATTTGCTACACAGAATGAACGTTTTTATAACATAAATTCAAAGTTAACGTTAAAGTTAAAGTATTTGCGACCTACCGGAAATACCAATGTTTTGACTGTTGGTTGTTTTAAACTAAGCCAAATTATTCGACTAAATCGTTAAAGAATAAAAAATTCAGACCGGATATGCTCGGTAAAAGCTTTAAAAGTATTTATTACAATTTAATACATATGAGATAATTAAATAACGTTACGGTTTACCAGTTATGAAATATAGATTGTATAAAAAAGGAAAACTTTTATATTGACTATAAATAGCTTAATTAATGATTATGCAATAAAAAATAAAGGTAGATAATGAATAGAAAGGATCTATTCATAAACTCGTGAGTTTAATAT
The DNA here is from genome assembly GCA_900490025.1 of Megastigmus dorsalis. NCBI lineage: Eukaryota > Metazoa > Arthropoda > Insecta > Hymenoptera > Megastigmidae > Megastigmus > Megastigmus dorsalis. The sequence goes on from UELU01130250.1 coordinate 38,648, forward strand.
CTTTACATTATAATTGCATAATTTCTCAAAATTACGCAATTATATTGTAAAACACGTATGCTTTAACGGGATAACAATTAACAATATCGTAACAGATTACTTTTAGCATCGTGTAACATGGCATGATTAATAAGAAATGCGATGTCGAAACTTGGTTGCACTATACGCAATTTATTTAGATGCAATCGAAGATATGATCAAAGTCAATGGTTTTTATCAAACAAGTTGAAGTTCTAATAAATTAAACTTCAGCTGTACCGCCGTTATTGACTGCCTTACTGTTGTATGTGTACACGGTGGAAAAGATGAATCAATTATAAGTTTAGCTAGTATAATCTTACATGTTCTCTGCGGTAAAACATACGAGATTTTTGAATTTCATAAAACGAGTTTTCCCTTTGCTACGATTCTGCAATTTAATTCCATATACATATAATCCGATCATGTATATATCCTTCGAAGTTTCATTAAATGTTATTACGTAATGCATCATTAATAGAAACAAGGTCTTCATTTAACAGGGTAACTTTATATCGGATAAATGTAACGTACGTATACATTTACCATTGTAGTTTGAATTAAGTATGCAATGGCTAATTAAAATATATTTCAGTATGTCTTTATAAATCGTTTAATATATATAATACTATCTTGTACAAGAAAATATCTATCAACTTCTTATATCTATTAGGGTGTTTTTCCTTATAAAGATTTATTAAAAATAACAACAATTTATGAAAATAGTAAGCAGATAAATTTTAAATATAATAAATAGATAATGAGTCCATCTTAATTGAACTAATTTTGTCTAACTCACTTTTCTTTTTTACCAATTGTATTTTCATCACGAAGATATAAGTAAAATGACCGAAAAATGCCTTACTGCATCATTTTAGCAAATTGGTATATAGCGCATTATATAATGCTAGTAAATTTATACGTATTATTGAAAATTGATTAATACAAGAAGCCTGTTAAAAAGGATCGTTGCACGCAAAGTATATGTATACCTGCGCATTGAGAAATTCCGATAAATGCTTTCCTGGAAAAGATCGAACGAGCAGATCGCGAAAAGAAGCACAAAACGCTAAACCATATACATATAACAAACTGGCAAATACTAAAAACAAAAAAAAAAGTAAAAATTAGTTTTCAATTAGTATAGGCAATTTAAAATAATCGCCTATAGATCGGGGCTATATACGTAAACGATCGGCGCCGATTAAGGGTAAATAAGGCTCAGTGTGCATGTGCAGCAACAGACTATATAGTTGCAAAAAGCTGCGGGTATATACTTATACAACGAGTCGGTAGTGGAAATTGCCCCGCTCCGCGGCGCGGCAATTTATCTATATATATACGTATACATTCAAGTCGATTCGCTGCTGCTGCTGCTGCTGCTGCTCGGCTCAACTGCACACGCACGCATCCCTGGAAAATTTCGCGACGGATATATATAATATACATACTTATAATGATTCCGCGTGCATTTCCCGTATATAAATGTGCGTCATTATCATTACAATAAGATCACTAACGAGGCAAACGCGTGTGTCTCTTTAGCCAATCTGCCGGACGCTCTGGCTAACGACTGCTCGAGCTGCAGCGAGGCCCAGAAGCGCATCTCCGACAAGCTGTCGCACCACCTGATCGACCACCGGCCCGCCGACTGGAGCCTACTCGAGGAGAAGTACGACCCAACCGGTGCCTACCGCGAACGCTACCTCCACAGCCCCGAGCACCTCGAGTCCGACGACCTCGACGACGACGACGAGAAGAAGTCGACCGGCAGCAGCAGCAGCAGCAGCGATAAGGAGGAGTGAGCTGCAGTCGTCGGGAGCAGCGGCCCCTTGCCGAGGGCAGCCAGATGCGCTCGCGCTCCGGGTACATGTAGCCGATACGATCGCTCCTCTGCTCAACCGCTAGCGACAAAGTAGATTTCTGCAAGTGCAACGACACCCTGTAAAATGCTTTATATGTATTATCGCGGACGTGTACGCTCGTGTGCCTGCCAGTAGGCGCAAGCACTCTATGTAGCTCTCTAGCTCTATACATACATATATATATATTGATTTCAAATTATACACGTCCGCATGGACCATAAAACTCGCTATACTCGTCTAATCATTCTTTACATATCACACTGTCCATACAGATATATACCTACTCCCGTGTGTATACATACACTCCTTCCGGGATTCCGGTGGCCGTAACCAGCTGTATAACAGCTCCGATACATATATTAGGTATATATATAACATATTCCGGAGCTATTGGGTGGTTTTGCGCGTAAATAGCGCGCGACCGAGCCGAGGTAAATGAATAAGAGCGGTAAATGGGCGAGAGTGAGATGTGGGCTTCTTCTCTCGCTCGCTCGTCCCCTTGCTCTCTCTCTCTCTCTCTCTCTGCTGCTGCTGCTGCACACTGATGCACGAGTCGGGAGGAGCTGCGCGGCGAACGACGACGAGCGGCTCGACATGGGTGGTCCGGCTCTCTCGCCGGCTGTTTATGGGCCAGTGCAGATATCTCTCTCGCTTGCTCGCGGAGCTGAATCGTGTCTCGGAGAGAGAGAGAGAGAGGAGAGCTTGGAACTCGGTCTGGGTGGTCCTACCCGTGCTCTCTCTCTCTCTTTCTCTCTCTCGCTCGCGTCTGACTTTACATTCGATTCACTACTTGCTAATGCCTATAATATACGCGCGGGCTGCAGCTCTCCTTTTGTATATAAATATCCGCGCGTCCGCTAATCGTCCCCCCCTCCCCCGCCCCGAAATCCATCGATTCGCCAAATCATCATTCGCTACGCCCTCTACGCACACACATACAAACACACATGCGCACACGTGCCTATCACACGTTTACTCGCAGTCTCTCGATCTCCGGCTCTTGGAGCGCGCGATCGTCCATCATAGAAAAGTTGACTAATGAAGAGCGTGGCGCGCGGACCTATATATATATATATACGAAATTCGAGCTCGCCGCCGCTCCTGCTGTTGCTGCCGTTGGAGTTGGAGTTGGAGCTGCTGCTGTTGCTGTGTTTGATGAGGATATTCGCCGACCGACCGACCACACGCGTCATACGTGTCCTGTGTGCTCCCTTTATCTCCTTCCTCGTAAAGCTTTCAGCGGGGCAGCGGCGCAACTCTCTCTCTCTCTCCTTCTCTCGTACAAATAGACGCTCGATAGATGTATATAGAGAAGAGGGGCGAGGGAAAGAGAGAGAGAGAGCGTCGTCAAAATGCAAAGCGGCCTGGCCGCGGAGAGTCAGCTGAGGGGAGAGCAGAGCAGAGAGAGACAGACGAAGGCGCTCAGGCGCCGAGCGTGCTGTGTGTGTGTGTGTGTGTACGCGCGCGCGGTCGGGAGAGGGAGAGAAGTCCGGGGACCACCCAGGCTGTGCTCCGGCAGAGGCGAATAGAGATTCGCGACCACCCAGATCGACAGAGAGCCTCTACCTATCTCCCTCTCTCTCGCTCTTTCTCTCGCGGCAGCTCAACGAGGGAGAGAGAGAGAGAGCCGGACGACACGCCGCCGAGCAATCAATAATTGCAGGACAACGCTCCTCGGATTAATTTGAAAAGAGCGCAAGTGCTTGTGAATCCGTTTCTCTCTCTCTCTCGCGGCGGAGAATCGCCTGGCTCTCTCTCTCTCTCTCTCTTTCTCTCGACGAACGTCTTGGGTGGGCCAGCGCCAGACGACGTGGGTGGGCCGAGCGCGCGCATACACACTGCACTCTTTCCTGTATACCTTCCTTATACCCCTACGCCGCGCGATGCGTTTTACCCGCTCGCGAGAGTCCGACTCGAGAGCTGTGGACCAGACACTCGGTGCACACGTGTGCACCATTTTCTTATGCAGGAGACCCGAATCCCGTGCGCGTCGATGCATCATATTTGCTTCCTCTCTCTCTCTCTCTCTCTTCCTCTCCCTCTCGCTGCAACACTCTCTGGTGCTCCGTCTCGCTCGCTCGCTCTCTCCCCGTGCACGACTATATTAGCAGTAATTAATAACGCTAACTCGCGCGACAGTCTATAAGCGATCCGCGTATTACTTATGTAGTCGTGCTGCAGATGGCTCTCCCCGAAGAAAATCGGACGATTCACCGTATATATATATATATATATATATAATGCATATCGCGTATATGTATACACATATGGAATATATAGAACGGCCTAGAGCTTGCGCGCGTCCGGCTACACACATAACGAAATCAGATACGGCCGACGATGAAATTGCATATAGGATCATCGGGGGCCCGACTACTCGCTTACGCAAGGCGAGTCTCCTCTCTCTCTCTCGATCTCGCGCTCACGCTCACTCGGGGCCAAGCGCGCGCTCGCTCGGTCGGTCGCTCGCTGCGCGCGGGACCACCCAACGCGTGTCTCTCTCTCTCTCTCTCTCTCTCTCTCTTTCTCTCGCTGTGTTGTCTCGATACTCTCTCGTGTCGTCCCTCTTTCCCCCTTGGCTCTCACCGCTCGACTCTTCTTCTTCTCCTTCTTTCAGAAAATACCCATTTTCTCGGCTCGCAAGGTATACTGTCAATCTTCTCCTGCCGAGAACTCGCGCGCGCGCGTACACCGGACCCTCTCTCTCTCCCTCTCTCGCTATGCGGTATATCTATATATATATATATGTACGCTCGAAACAGGCTTCTTTCTATTTTCACGCGTGAAATCGTCCGCTCGAGAGAGTATATACAGAGGAGACGAGGTATAGAGGAAAGAGAGAGAGAGAAAACGATCTGGGTGGTCTCGGTAAACTCAACTCTCGCTCTGTCTCTCTCTCCCTACCCGTGGAGCTACGTCCTACGTCGCCGTAGGAGCCGCACCTCGAGAGTCAGAAAGAGAGAGAGAGAGAGAGAGAGAGAGAAAGAGAGATCCGCCTTATCAAGTCGAGCCCAAGCCCGTCCCAATCGGACTACTACTACTACAATATAGGTATATACCTCCAAGAGAGAGAGAGAGAGAGAGCTGAAGCAAATCGAGCTGAGCCTCCTCGTCCTCTCGATCCGATGCAATGCGGCCCCGGAAAAGCCTGGAATTCGCCGCAGCTCTCGGGATACATTTTCAACCTTCGAGAGGGAGAGAGAACGAGACAACTCGTTCTCCAATGAAAACAAGCCCAGCGTGGGCTTGACCGTTGCCTTCCTGCCGTTATATATCCTCTGCACCGTATGCGCGTGTGGCTCGTCTCTCGGCTCTCCTTTTCCTCGCCCGGCCAAGATCTGTAACCATTATATATATACATATATACTTACATATTGTAGTCCTACACCCTTTTATGCAAAACTTTCATTTTTAAAATTCGAACCGAACGGTCCAGTCTAATACTCTCCACGAACGCGCAGGAAATGCGCAGGATAAACAAAGGATTCGGAAAAGGGAAAACTTTCACAACGAAGCTTTAGAATTTGTTATATGCATACGGGTTTCGAGCTTCGATGTTTATGGATACACGAAATTCGAAGAGAATGCAGCAAAATGGGAGGTGAATGAGGCCACTAAAATTCTGTGCGCTTTTTTTTCAAAGCCGCTATTGTGTACGAGGAAAATCAGTTTTGCCGATACAATATTTTGAGTCGTTCATTCGACATATCTATAAACTCTTTTCATTATAGTACCATTTTTTTTATTCTCCAACCTTATATTTTCTTTTATTGACGTAAGTATACGTAGGTATAACGTAAGTAAGTATTGAATGTGCGATATTTGTAAAAATTACCAAATCCGTGAAAGTAAATATAGTTTCGGATTTTATATCGTCAATTGAAAATTCTTGGTAATATTCGTAATTTAAAGAAAGACATTAATTGATTCCAATAGAGCACCATATATTACGAAGCTGTTTAAAATAAGAAAAATGATATTTTGCGAATCTCGTAATTCCTTGTAGTTCCACATGTGCACATACCTACGTGTAATTTTATACGAAAATAAATTAAATGTCTTATAAAGTATCTGATTTTTTTTTATCATCTTGAATTTTACATATTTGTAAAAACCACTATATTAATTGAAGGTCCCAGGTAATTTTTTAAATTTTTGATCAAAGATATAAGTATTTGATCAATTGAATTTTATGTATTAAGGGTAAAACAATTTATAATATGCAAATGACTCTATCGTTCCTAAACTTTTTCAAAATAAGTAGAATTTATTGATCGTCATAGAACGTAAGAAATTTATACTCATAACTACTATCATAAAACAATTTATGTCTACAAAAACATTAAAATAGTATTTTTTGTTTTAAAGTAATTAGTCATCATAATTTATTATATAAAAAAGTAAGTTGGGCATATATAAGAATTTAAGTCAACTTAATTGTGCAGAATGGCGATAATTTGATTAAGTAAATTTAAACTTGTCTTGCAAGTCTTTTCATTTATATATATATAGTTGTCGAGAATTCTATTGATAGAATGTCTTACATATTATGTAAAAATTATTTAAAAAAGTAATGTAAACAAGTGACATTGGTAAATGATAATTTATGCTTTGCATAAACTTTGCATAAACTTTTCAGCAGAACAAAAGCGAATATACCTGTATAACAATAGATATTAAATTAAGCTTAATAAATAGAATTACGAGGAGAAATGATTGACTATAGATCTTTAGACAGCACCTGCCGGAGTTGTTGGAAAATAACTCTGAATAGGCTAGTTATCCGTTCATTCAAAAATTAGGATCCTGGCCAAGTATTCAAAATCGTCTCTTTTGAAATCGACGAAGAAACGCCGATTCACGGTGGTAAGTAAAACGTTGGACAGAAAAATGTTGCACACATTCCTCGCACACTGATCAATCACCCGAGTCCTCGGGTTCCGTAAGATCCGTAGGGCATAAAAGTATATATTTTGAAAGCCGCATAGCTCCCAGACGTCCTTAAATTATTAAATTAACGTTAAATACATAATAAACGTTGGGGGCCAGTAAATTCCCTCGTCGCATTTCCCCGGCACTCGGCAGTTATAAAAATATCGAAGCCGCTGGGGATGGATGGGAGTAAAACAGAGAGAGAAAGAGAGAGGGACGAGACGAGAGCGAAATTCTCTCGTATCAATAAAAGACCGAAACGAATGCAATTATCATCAATTGCGAGCCTAAAATCGTGCGAGACGCAAAAAGGCATTTACCTTATTTTGTGAGGAGCAAGAGAGAGCGCGCAAGCTTAATGCCTAATATAGAGCCTAAAAACACAGGGTAGGTGGAGGGGGTTAGAGAGGGGCAGAGAGAGATTTATTGCTCTCAAATTTTCTGAAATAAAAGACAGCGACGGTGGGCCGCGCCGTGTAATTATTTACTTAAAACTTTTCATTCGTCGTAAAAAAAAAAATAAAGGGGCCCCTAATAATGCCGCACATATATATATATATGTATGTACGTATCCGTGCTACAGCGGCGCATTTCCCTCCCGAGCTGTGGGAGCGCGGAGGGCGCGCATTACAGTGCATCCGTGGCAGATCTGCACAATCAGCAAATGAAAATTGTCTGCCGCTGCCGCTCAGCTATAAGCGCTGGCACGGGTCTCCGTCTTTGTTTTCTCTCTCGGCGTGTGTTTTCGGTGCGCCGCGCGGCCGAGGTGTCCGCGGCCCGTGTGTTTTGGGCGCGGGCCCGGGGCCTTGCTCCGTGTCCCTCGTGCAGGCGCTGGTTCTGGAGGTGGTGGTGGTGGTGGGGTTAGGGGAGGGGGGGGGGGG